>JAQOTM010001756.1:0-28017 GCA_029168755.2 Tillandsia fasciculata
ACCTACAGCCCTTTGTTTTCTTTGCAGTTGCGTTCGCGCCCACGCCCACAACCCGTCGCGCCCGCGCCCCCGCAGCCCGTCGTCGTGCCGATTTTCTGAGTAATTTATTTGTATACTTTTTCTATTCTATTATACACCCTTTTTTTTTTTACTCATTAATATATTTCCTCATTACAGTCTTTCATCTACTAACAAGTAACAAATAATAGTAGGAATTTCTGTAACTATGCATTACTTGTTATTTTTTTCATTACTTGTTACTAACAAGTAATTAACAAATAAAATAAGTAATGACACTGTAACTTTTGAAATTTCTGTAACTACACTCAATTATCTTTATTTTTTAGACACAATTTATGTAACTACGCATTCAATTACCTTCATTTTACTAGACGCATATATCTAAAGCAACAATTACCCACACTAGATGGTTGACTTTATATGCTTTCATAGGTTATTTTATTTGGCAGCAACAAAAATATTTTTAGTAGGAAAAGCCGCAAAGGTAAAAAGAAAGCTTTTGTTGGTTTTGTATTTGTGGGCCGGTGGGTTAGGGGTAGGGGCGATGGTTGCAGTTAACTTTTAGTTGTATGCAATAGGAGTTTAAGACATTGCTTATATTTTGTTCTTATTTTTTTATTAATTTCATTGTTTTATTTAGTAGGATTTCAAATTTTGATCATTCATCAAAAACTTCTCATAATTAGTTTTGTGCCACTAGTGAAATCCCATTGTATCTTAAACTTTTTATAGATTTTCATAAATTGCTACTAAGTTTTTTGACAAGTTGCAAAAAGTTTGTCCCTTTTTATTGAATAGAAAGAATATCAAATTCTACTCCTATATATTTAAATGCATGTTAGCCTTCTTAATAGTCTAATATGAATGAATTCTAAACAATAATTGTTTTTTTACATTCTTCAAAAATATTGTATACATTACTCATTATACTATCTGTTTGTTTAGGTAATTTTTTTGGATTATCTCTACCGATTATGAAAATGGCACCTAGTAAACGTTGGATGGATCTAGTTAATGATCGATTAAGTGAAGCATATGAAAATGAAGTTCAAATTTTTGAATTATGCTTTTAAACGTACAAAACATAACAATAAAATTTGATGCCCTTGTGTTAAATGTAATATACATATTCAGGGAACTCGTGAGCTAGTTGAGACGCATTTGAAAGTTTATGGAATAGTTCAGAGTTACACTTTCTGGAATCATCATGGTGAAAGATCTGGTGAGTCTCAATCGGATTCAGATTCAGATGAGGATAACGAGAGAATAGAAGATGATGATAGTGGTAATGAAATGCATGAAATCTTAAGGGATTTATATCCCAAATTGAGTAGAAATTTTGAAAACAATACTACATAATTGATGAAGATCTTGAAGACGAACCAAATGACGAAGCAAAGTCTTTCTATAATTACTCAAAGAGTCTAATCAACCATATATGATAGTTCGAAATGCTCAAAATTATCTTGCTAATCAAATTGTTTCATATTAAGAGCCTTGGAGGATGGAGTAATGCGTCATTTACTATGCTACTTCAATTATAAAAGAGATATTCTACCAAGCGGAACAACATTTCCAAATTCATATTATGAGGCAAAAAAAAACTATTCATGATCTTGGACTTTCTTACCAAAAAATTAATGCATGCATTAACAATTGTATGTTATATTGGAAAGAGAATGAAGAATCTGATTCATGCAAAATTTGCGGGACTTCTAGATGGAAGCATGACAAATGTAGTGGGGAAATGGAACATAAAGTAAATGGTAAAAAAATACCACTGAAGTCATTACGTTATTTTCCATTAAAATCTAGACTTCAAAGGTTATTTATGTCAACAAAAACAGCTTCTTCTATGAGATAGCATTTTGATAAAAGAGTAGATGGAGTGATGCGACACCCGGCTGATTCAAAGGCATGGAAGTCTTTTGATGAACTACATGAACCATTTGCATTAGAGCCTCGTAATGTCAGACTTGGTCTTGCTAGCGATGGCTTTCAACCATTTGGAGATTCGAGAGAAAACCATTTGGCCAGTAATCCTAATTCCCTACAATCTGCCTCCATGGATGTGCATGAAGCAATCTAATTTCATTTTGTCAATGCTTATTCTAGGACCTGAGAGTCCCGGGGATGCAATTGATATCTATCTCCAACCATTGATTGAAGAGTTGAAGGAACTATGGGAAGTAGGTGTTGAAACATTTGATGCATCAATACGACAAAATTTTCAATTACGTGCAGCTTTGTTGTGG
The DNA here is from genome assembly GCA_029168755.2 of Tillandsia fasciculata. Taxonomy (NCBI): domain Eukaryota; kingdom Viridiplantae; phylum Streptophyta; class Magnoliopsida; order Poales; family Bromeliaceae; genus Tillandsia; species Tillandsia fasciculata. Next base: position 2,277 of record JAQOTM010001756.1, read on the forward strand.
ACAATTAATGATTTTCCTGCTTACAGAAACCTGTCTGGATGGAGTACAAAGGGAAAACTAGCATGTCCTTGTTGCAATAAGAATACCTTTTCTATTAGGTTAACCAATAGTTGCAAGCAATGTTATATGGGCCATCGACGATATTTGCCTAATAAGCACAAGTGGCGATATGATAAATATTCTTTTGATGGAACCAAGGAGCGAGGTTGTGCACCAAAGTTATTTAGCGGTGATGAAATCTTGGAACAAGTGCAAGATCTTGAAGGGATCATTTTAACAAAAGCTCCTAATAAATGGGTAAAAATATCACATAGCATTCGAGGTGATAATTGGAACAAGAAAAGTATATTCTTTGAACTTTCATATTGGAAAACTCTTTTGTTGCGTCATATTTGGATGTAATGCACATTGAGAAGAATATATATGATAATGTACAAGGGACAATATGAATACCAAGGGAAAAACTAAGGACACAGTGAAATCTCGTCTCGATTTGCAAGCAATGAATATAAGACCAGAATTACATCCGATCCAAAAAGGGATAAGTTTGTTCTTCCTGCTGCCTCCTACATGTTATCGCCAAATGAGAAGCACACATTTTGCCTTTTTCTTAAGCAATTAAGAGTTCCAGATGGCTTCTCCTCAAATATATCTCATTGTGTAAATCTTAAAGAACATAAGATTTCTGGATTGAAAAGTCATAATTGTCATATTATGCTGCAACGCCTACTTTCTCTTGCTCTACGTGGTCTACTTCCTAAAGAAGTTTATGAACCACTTATTGAGTTATCTTTATTTTTCACTGTGATAGGTTCTAAGACACTAATGGCAGATGATTTGGATCAAATAGAAGCTCAAATTCCAATAACTCTTTGTAAATTAGAGAGAATTTTTCCTCCATTTTTTGATGTTATGATACATTTGCCAATTCATCTAGCAAATGAAGCTAAGATTGGAGGACCAAGCCAATATAGGTCAATGTACTCTATAGAGCGGTACTTGTATACTCTAAAAGGGTTTATACGCAATAGAGCTTGTCCAGAAGGTTCAATTGCAGAAGGCCACATTGCAAATGAATGTATGACCTTTTGTTCAAGATATCTTCATGGCATTGAGACAAAATTTGATCGTCATGAGCCGAATTATGATGGTAGAGATAGCACATCTGATGAAGGTTTATCTATTTTTTCTCAACTTGGAAAAGCACTAGGAGCTAGTACTATATATGATATGGATGCGAACGAGTCCGAGCAAGCACAACTTTACATTTTAAAAAATTGCCTTGAAGTTCAACCATTTCTAGAGTATGATTTCATTGTTCAATGACATTACCCTTTTTCTTTTTCTTTTTCTTTTTAATATCTTATATACATACTAAGTTCATTTATCTTGTTATGCAGAGAGTACTCACAAACTCAAAATAGTAGAGGATTAGAATTATGTGATAAAAACTTTATTGAGTGGTTTAAGATCAAGGTAAGCTCACTTTTAATTAATAATTTTGTCAATCAATATTTGTAATATATATAGGATGAAGTATGTTTAATTTACTATTCACTTTGTAGGTAGCACATCTATATAAGCAAGACAAAAGCTCGATCATGGAACACATGCTTTCTTTGTCACGTGGTCCTACTAAATATGTCACATGCCATAATGGTTATCTAATAAATGGATATAGATTTCGGATAAAAGATCGTGACAAAAGCTTAAAATTAGGACCACGTGTCATTCGCTCCTATCAATAATTTATCCACTTCATTAAATATGGACAATAAAATTAGCTGGAATAGGAAAGATATCGAGCCGATGATGGTTGATGCCGTTTCCACACGAAAGAAGAGAAAACGAAGATCATAAAAGACTGAATACATAGTTGTTGATTATGAAGATATGATGGTTATGTATATGACAATTTTTTATTTATATGCAATTATATTTATTTTTATTTACGAGTTTAAATTAATTTTAGATAGATTGTTCACTATTATATTAGAATAATTTTCTAAATTTTCTTATAATATGTACAGGATGCAACCGCAAAAATCACGAAACGGGAATGATTCCACTTCTAGAGGAGACAAGCTTATGTTTATACCACCAGGTGCATTGGGTAAGGGGCGCGCGCAATTTGGTATAAGATCTAACTATGCCTTACGACCATCAATATCACAAAGTGTAGGGACTACTACTACACCATCACTTGATACTCCTATTGTGCAATCAAACGATATCTCTCTACCTCAAAATTTGAACCTATGGAAGAAACACAAATTGGAGAATAATCAAGGGAAGCTGGTATAACTTTCCTCCTTTTGCTTTTACACATATTTTATCTTTATGCTGTCTGCGATCATGAATGACTCATCTCGCGCGGTTCATCTTTTTTCGGGTTCCCGTGGGATGGTATTCACGATTCAGATGAATATTTATATGTGGATGGGTATATGTGGATATAAGATATTGTGGATCCATGACTTCCAATAGACGCAAGCATCTATTGTTAATTACCCCCGTGAGATTGGGGCACCTTCGATTAAGAGACCTTTGTAGGAAGGATAGAATAAATCATATCCTGATAATATACCAAATCCTAAATATATGCGTTAGGATTCAGCTGGGTTTGCAATTGACTAGATCCCGAGTATATGTGTTGAGAACTAGTCGATATTAAACTCTAAGTATATGTGTTAGAGTTTAATTAGGTTTGATTGGCCTCTAAGTATATGTTTTAGAGTCCAATTATATTTGGTTTCACATTTAGCATACGTTCCAAAGTGGAGATATGACCAAACCCCAAGGACATGTATTGAGGTGGGTCGGATTTGATGCTACTCGAAAGTAGAAAGCGGCTAAGTCCTGTATGTATCAGGATTGATCGAGTTTGATATATCTTTCACTCTAGTTATATGTTGATAGATGGGCAAAAAGCCTATCCTATGGTTTGTATTAACATCAATTATATAGTACATGAGAAGGTATTTCTATGGTAACAATGACAACCATAGTAATAATATAACTAGGATTACATGCTATATAATCCTACGCTATAGATGGTAAGTAATATATAGTATAGAAACAATAAAGATAATACTAAATATATCGTAACATCCCCCCGCAAGCTAAGCATCAGGTGGACGGATGCGAAGATTGAGCCGTAATATCGAAAACCGAGAGGGTGACAAGGGCTTGGTGAAAATATCAGCAAGTTGTTTATCAGAAGAGATATGAACCAACTCTAAATCACCAGTCTGAACTTTTTCGCGCAAGAATTGATGATCAAGTTCAATATGCTTTGTGCGAGCATGAAGAACAGGATTTACCGAAAGATAAGTAGTGCTTAGATTATCACAGTAGATGTTAATAGGTCGCTAGAGGAAAACACGAAGATCACGAAGTAGACTACGGATCCATTGTCAAACCGATAAGCTAGTAGTTTCAATGATATGAATGAGAATACTATTGGTTTTAAAAGACCTAGAGAGGAGGTAAACAAAACATACTTGTGGCATCTGAGGCTTGGTCACATTGGAGAAGATAGGGTTAACAAGCTGGCTAAGGATGGTATCTTAGGGTCCTTACTCCCTGAACCATACCCAGCTTGTGAATCATATCTTCAAGGAAAAATGACTAAGTCTCCCTTTGTTGGACAAGGACAGAGAGCTACCGAAATACTCGCCCTGATACATACTGATGTATGTGGCCCATTCGATGTGTCTGCTTGGGGCGGCTATCTCTACTTTATTACCTATACTGATGATTATTCACGGTATGGGTACGTGTATTTAATTAAACACAAGTCTGAAGTCTTTGAAAAGTTTAAAGAGTTTAGACAAGAAGTAGAAAAGCAAATGGAAAAACCGATTAAGGCTCTTCAATCCGATCGAGGAGGGGAATACCTTCGCACAGATTTCTTAACCTACCTCAAGAATAATAGTATTGTCTCTCAATGGATTCCTCCTGGAACACCAGAATTGAATGGGGTGTCTGAACGGAGGAATCGAACTTTATTAGATATGATTCGATCTATGATGAGTTTTACTGATTTACCTACGTCACTTTGGGGTTATGCACTTCTTACGGCTATTTATATTTTGAACAAAGTACCTCCCAAATCTGTTCCCACCACACCATATGAGATGTGGCATGGTAGGAAGCCAAGTTTTACTCATATTAAGACTTGGGGGTGTCCGGCTTATATTAAGAAATTAAAGATGGACAAATTGGAAAGCAGATCAGTCAAGGAAAGATTCATTGGTTATCCCAAGGAATCACTTGGATACTATTTTTATCTCCCAGAAAGTCATAATGTGATTGTGAGCCGTCATGCCTTCTTTCTTGAAAATAAATTTATTTTAGCAGGAGGCAGTGGGAGAAAAATAGAACTAGAGGAGAAAGTCTCTTTAGGATCGAGCATTCCAAGAGCCCTTCCTGATAACTCTGTGATACCAGAGATTACACTGCCACCTCGCAAGTCTAGTAGAATCTCTCATCCTCCTGATAGATACATGGGATTATTTATAGAGGACATGGAGGAAATGTTCCTAGTGGGAGACAAGGATCATAGAGATGATCCTAAGACTTATAGCGAGGCGATGTCAGACATCGACTCCGATAAATGGTTGGAAGCTATGAAGTCTGAAATAGACTCAATGTACTCCAATCAAGTTTGGATTTTGGTTGATCCACCGGAGGGTATTGTACCTGTTGGATGCAAATGGATCTTCAAGAGAAAGATTGGTTCTGATGGAAAGGTAGAGACCTATAAAGCTAGGCCGGTAGCAAAAGGTTATAGTCAACGCGAAGGCATTGACTATCAGGATACCTTTTCACCTGTAGCCATGCTTAAATCTATCAGAACTCTGCTTGCTATTGCTGCACATTATGACTATGAGATCTGGCAAATGGATGTAAAAACTGCTTTCCTGAATGTATATCTTGAAGAAGAAATCTATATGAAGCAGCCTTTGGGTTTCACTACCAAAGATAGAAGTCAAAAAGTGTGCAAGCTTCAACGATCCATTTATGGGTTGAAGCAAGCTTCTCGGAGTTGGAACACTCGTTTCAATGATGCAGTCGAATCGTTCGATTTCATCAAAAATGAGGAAGAGTCGTGCGTGTATAAAAATGTTAGTGGGAGTGCTGTTACCTTCCTCGTATTGTACGTGGATGACATACTCCTAATAGGGAATGACATTCCTATGTTAACATCGGTGAAGTTATGGTTATCCAAAGAGTTTTCTATGAAAGACTTTGGAGAAGCATCTTATATCCTAGGGATAAAGGTCTATAGGGATAGACCTAAGAAGTTGCTTGGTTTATCGCAAGCTATGTACATAGATGAAGTGTTGAAAATGTTCTGCATGGAGAATTCCAAAAGGGGTATGGTACCTCTAAGACATGAAATTCACCTCTCTAAGACTATGTCTCCTAAGACACCTGAAGAGAGAAGTCGCATGAGCAGGATCCCTTATGCTTCCGCGATAGGGAGTTTAATATATGCGATGCTATGTACTCGACCTGATATAGCACAGGCTGTGAGCGTCACTAGTCGAACCCAGGCGAAGAGCATTGGGTAGCGATAAAGAATATCCTTAAGTACTTGAGAAGAACAAAGGATATGTTCTTGATTCTTGGAGGTGGAGAACTCAAAGTTAATGGCTATACAGATTCAGATTTTATGTCTGATATAGACGATAGAAAGTCTACGTCTGGGTATCTATTTATTTGCAATGGTGGTCAATAGTTTGGAAGAGTTCTAAACAAGAGACGATTGTTGATTCTACTATGGAGGCGGAGTACATCGCTGCATCTGAAGCTGCCAAGGAAGCTGTTTGGATCAAGAAATTTATCACTGAGCTTGGCGTGGTTCCCTCTAGTAGGGATCCCCTGCCACTATATTGTGATAATAATGGCGTCGTAGCATTAGCTAAGGAGCCGAGATCTCATCAGAAATCAAAACATATCGAGCGGCGGTATCACAAGATCAGAGAGTACATCAAAGATAAACATATTGAAGTGCAGAAGGTTGCCTCCGCAGATAACGTGGCGGACCCGCTAACTAAGGCTTTGACTCAGCAGAAACTAGAGACTCATCTTGAGAAGATGGGCATTAGATACATGACTGATTGGCTTTAGTGCAAGTGGGAGATTGTTAGTCGTATGCCCCAAAAGCCTATCAGGCTGACGCATTTTTTTTCTACGAGACATATTTGTACTTGATCTATTATTATTTGGGCATTTTATGCCATTCATGTTTAATGTGTCCATGAATCGTCCTTTGAATTAATGAAATGATAATGTATATTCTTAAGAGTTAAGAATTTGAGATACATATTATTGGTGATTAAGTCATAAATGCTCTCAATCGGAAGATCATCATGGGGACGATGATTGATCCGGTAAAATTGATGTATGTGCCGATCTCTTTTAGGATGACGAGTCTCAAGTCATCAGTGTGGGGACACTGGAGCGAACGTGCAGGTGGTTGTTATAGAACAAGGGCACTGAGCGTGACCAATTACGAATAGTTACATGGATGTCTACTCATTCGTCAGTAACTGATTCGATGTTGCAGTGGTACAACTGATCCTTAGACCTGCGACACCACGGCCATTAAATATGAGGCTACTGTAGTTTGACTATGCAATAAACTCTGATCCTAGTCACGGGTCTTAGTAGTATATGTTGGCTGCAGTCGGTTCATATTAGGAATGGGTGTTTGTTTACAGGGGATCTATCGCTCTCGGTAGAGAGATAATTAGTCCTATGCTATTTGTAAGGCAAAGCTCAAAAATCCTCGGCCGGGGTAATATGGTTCATGGAAAGGTGTTTCCAAGAGTAACCATATGAGCTTTTGTCCTATCAAATTTGTCATATAACGGGTGATGGGGTTTGACGAGTATTCCATGACCTCCACTCAGTTGGGACTATGCGATAGAAGGATTGTATTGTACGGTAACTGCACCTAGAGGTTCAGTCCAATATTCACTTCTGACTGGATTGCCACTATATGCTGTTAGGCGTCACTAGTGGATTGTGGGAACCAATAAGAATAGGCGAATAATTATTATACGAGGGAAGAATCAAAAGTGTTTGATCCATCAAAAAGAGTTTCGATGATGATGCCGATGGGGATCGCATCATATCTCACTACCAGACAGAATTGAACCTATTAGGTCACACACATAAGAAATCACGCATGATCGATATTATGGAGATGATAAAGAAGTTTATAGAATGGATTAATTATAATCACAATACTAAAGTTTACTAATTTATTAGTAAAAGGACTAATTTGCAATTATTGTAAATTAGAGGTATTTAAGTGCAAAAGTTGCATGGTGTATTTGCTAATCGTTAGGAAATATTTGAGGACTTATGTGTAAATGTTACACACGAATCGAATTAGGATTCAGATTCGATTCATATTGAAACTAACTTAAGGATAATGGATAATCCAATCGGATTAGGATTCGATAAGGATTAGAATTAGGATTAGGGTTTCTCATTATAAATATATGTCATATGTGACATATTTTAAAAGAGAAAAAAAAAAAAGAATAAGAAAACCCTAGCCACCTATCCTCTCCCTCTTCCTCAAGTCCTCCATAATTAATTCATCGTTCTCGATCTTCGGAAGATTGCTAGCACAATTAGAAGATTGATTCATCCTCCTTATATCGACGCAAGAGTTAATTCGTGATCGAATCGCGAATCAAGGCAATCGACTATTTCGATCAAGGGCGTGATTCCGTGTGGACGCGAGTAGAGGCCGGGCGCGTGCGCGGCTAGCAAGGACGAACAATTTTACCAACGATCGTCAGCTTCGCGGTGATCTCGACCCGCACAAGGTAAAAATTAAATCCTAATTGATAAGATCAATTAGATTACCTTTTAACGATCTAAAACAAAACATGAGGTGATCTTTGGTTTAAGAAAATTTTTAATTGCGTCTCTTTCTTCCGCTGCGCATATCCGACTATTTTCTTACATCCATATCGTCTCTACAGCGCGTAGGCGACAGCACGGTATTCTGCTTCAGAACTAGAGCGAGAAATGGTGGGCTGCTTTTTGGCGGACCAGGAGATAAGATTGGGCCCTAAAAATATACAATATCCAGAAGTAGACCGGCGTGTATCTGGACAACCGGCCCAATCAGCATCTGCAAATGCAACAAGAGAGGGATTGACACAGCGAGATATAGGCAGTTCATTAGTCAGCGTGCCCCGAATATATCGTAGAATGCGCTTAACCGCTTGCATGTGTGGTTCACGAGGAGCATGTAGATACTGGGCAACAGAGTTGACAGCATATGATATATCCGGTCGGGTGAAAGTAAGATACTGGAGAGCACCAACAAGCTGACGATAGCTATAGGGATCCTCAAGAAGTTGTCCTTCATGAGAAGATAAACGAGAGGTTGGAGAGAGAGGACTAGAGACGGGCTTACTATCAAGAAAACCATGGCGCTGAAGCAGCTGATGCGCATATTTGTGCTGAGTCAGATGAAAACCAGAAGATGACCTATTTACCTCAATGCCCAAGAAATAATGTAGCGGCCCGAGATCCTTCATTGCAAATTCCTGCTGTAAGGTAGTAATAAGAGCCCTTAGAAGAGAGGAGGAACTGCCAGTGACAATAATATCATCAACATATAATAGAAGAATAAGAGTGCCAGAAGATGAGTGACAAATGAACATTGAAGGATCAGCAGTGCTCCCAACAAAACCAATTTCAGATAGAAAGGACGTAAACCGTTGAAACCAAGCCCGAGGTGCTTGCTTAAGACCATAGATGGCTTTGCGTAGACGACAAATATGATGCGGAAAAGAGAGATGCACAAAACCAGGCGGTTGTCTCATATAAACTTCTTCAGAGAGTGTGCCATGAAGAAAAGCATTCTTCACATCAAGTTGTCGAAGAGACCACCCTGAGGAGAGGGCCACCGAAAGAACAGTGCGAATAGTGGTCGACTTGACAACGGGAAAAAAGGTCTAATCAAAATCAATGCCTTGTTGCTGTTTATAACCTTGAGCCACAAGCCGAGCTTTGAGACGCTCAAGAGACCCATCCGCCTTCTGCTTTACTTTGTATACCCATTTACAACCAATAAGATTAACAGGCGAAGGAGGTACAAGATCCCAAGTAGCATTTGTCAGGAGGGCATCAAACTCCTCAGCCATGGCAGTGCGCCAACCTGCATCCTGAAAGGCCTCATGAAATGAGTTAAGCTCAGTAGGTAGAGCAGAACCCGTAGAGGCCAGTAAGGAGGTAGACTCAGTTAAACCCTTAGTCATAGATCGAGTGCGCATAGGATGTATGCGGGGAGGTGAAGAAGGCTCAGACCGCACTATAGTAGGCTGAGGGGAGGGCGGACGATCAGAGATGGACGGTGGTGGTTCAACAATAGTAGGTGTAGTAGCAGCAGATCGTGTAATGTGTCGTTTGGTATAGACACGAAGTTTTGATGGACCAACGGCAGTGGCATCGTTCCCATTCCTAACCTGTGAGTCATCAGAATTTAAGGTAGAAGGAAACGTTGATAAATTCTCAGACGGTGAAACAGGTGGACGTGTACCGGAACCACTCTCAGCAGAGGGGCGTGTGAAGGAGAAGCCAGAGATTGCATCAATGGTAGAAGGATTCTCACCCAGCAAAGGAGGATTTGAAACAAATTTTTGAAACATATCAAGATTGGAAAAAGTAGAGGAAGGAGAAGAAGAGAATTTAGAAAGATAAGAAAACGGAAAAACAGTTTCCACAAAGATAACATGTCCAGAAATAAAAACCTTGCCAGTGCTGGGATGAAGACATCGAAAACCTTTATGTTTATCAGAGAGTCCTAAGAAGACGCAAGGAAGTGACCGAGGAGAGAGCTTGTGAGCTGCAATATCCTGCACATCAGGGTAACACAAACATCCAAAAACTTTGACAAGTTGCAAGTCAGGGGAAGAGCAACCATGTAGAATTTCATATAGCGATTGTCCTTTTAAAACAGTAAGAGAGGGAATTCGATTCACAAGAAATACAGCAGTTTGAATGGCATCAGCCCAAAAACGAGAAGGCATACAAGCTTGAAATAGTAAACTTCTAACAACGTTAGTTAAATGTCTATGCTTCCTTTCGGCGAGGCCGTTTTGTTGAGGAGTATAAGGACAAGAAAAAAGGTGAAAAATTATTTTGTGAACAAAGGTTGGAAAACTTATCATTTACAAACTCTGTACCATTATCAGATTGGAAAATCTTGATTGAGCTATGAAATCTGTTTTCTACCATTGCTTTAAATTCGAGAAATTTGTCAAAAACTTCGTGTTTAAATTTCAAAAGGTAAAGCCAAGAAAACCGAGAATAATCATCAATAAATATAACATAATATTTATAACCAGAAACAGATGGAACAGGTGATTGCCACACATCAGAATGCACAATATGAAAGGGAAAAGCAGATTTAGATTCCGAATCAGGAAATGAGAGTTTAACATGTTTTCCCATGTTACAAGCATTGCAAACAGATAATGTCAAAGCAGAATTACCATCAGAAACAATGTTATTATTTTTAATAAATGCCGAAAGAACAGGAAGACTGGGATGACCTAATCGTCTATGCCAAACATCGCTACTAAATCTAGATGCAACAAGACCAATCTGTTGCTTATTCCCTACACTTGCAACTTTAGAAGGAATTGGATAGAGTGATGTTCCCGAGCTAGGGCAGTGCAGAAGCTCCGTCCTTGTTACCTTGTCCTTCACAGAAAAACCAGAAGAGTCAAATTCAAAAACGGAATTATTGTCACAACAGAATTGACGCACCGAAAGTAAATTTCTCTTGATGGAAGGAACAACAAGAACATTTTTAAGAGCAAAGGATTTAGAAGATGTATTCAATTGAGTTTCACCTGTCTGAGTAATATCAAGTAAATTTCCATTACCAACTAGAATTTTCTCATGCCAGTATAAGGTTTGGAAGAGGAAAGAATACCAGAATTCGCGGTCATGTGATTGGAAGATCCAGTGTCTGGATACCATACTTCCTCAGCAGGTTCATAGAGATTCATAGCAGCAAAAGTTTGAGGGACATCATCGGCCACGAATGAGTGATTGAAGCGTTGTCTGCATTGAAGAGCAGAATGGTTGTACTTTCCACAGATCTGACACTGTGTGCCAGACTTCAAAAAATAAGATTGTTGATTTGGAGTATAAGGTTGAGGAAGATTATTGGGTGAAGAATGTGGATAGATTCCAGGAGATCCACGACCATGATATGAGTTGTGTCTACCGCGATGTCCTCGACCACCACGATATCTGCCTCCACTACCTCCACGATTTCCGCGTCCACGATTTGCATAGAGAGCTTCGCTGTCGATAGTGGGAATGGCAGGTGATGTTGTTGAACTAGTACGACGTTGTACTTCTGTTTCTTCTTGCATTAGAAGTGGACGAAGTTGATCAAAAGTGGGCTTGTTTCGGTGTGTATTAAGGGCACTGACGAAACCTCTATATTCTTCTAGTAACCCGAGAAGAACAGTCATGATCAAGTTATGGTCTGACTCAGTTTCACCAATCGCTTGCAGGGCATCGCCAATAGATTTAATCTTTTGCATATAATCGGTCATATTCATTGAACCTTTCTTGATGCTTCGTAATTCAGACTTTAGAGAGAAAGCGGTGGAAGCAGTTTTATTAAGAAAATATGTTTCAATAATTTTCCAAGCATAATACGCAGTTTTAGGAGAGCTAGAAACAACCATCTGTAATATGCTAAGCGAAAGGGTGGCATTAATCCACGAGAGTATAGTGGTGTCTTCTTTTTTCCAATTTAGATATTCCGGGTTCATAATTGTTTTCTTTTCAGAAGTGTCAATAGTCTGAGGCGGTATAATACCAGTTCTGTCCACATGTGGAGTAACACCAAAACTCTCCAAAACATTAAGAAATATTTGTTTCCACACAAGATATGTGGAATCTGTTAGTTCAAGTGGTATGAGAGTTTTGATATTAACCACTGGTAAATTTGAGAAAGAAGACATGTTACCACAAAAAGAAAATATCACCACGAGAGAGTAACCGAGGCAAATCCGACGAGTAGAAAATAATACCAAGTAGTCACAAATCCAGAATAAAGACAAGTCAGATTAGAACCCGATGGGAAAAGCTGAATGAATCAAAGTTGACCTTGATTGCACCCGAGAAGAACCAAACTACACCAGGGAGCAAGTACGCATCTGAACGACACCAGAATAATGAAGAGAGGCCGAAATTACTGTAGTGCTGGTACTGTAGAGCCAGTACTGTAGCAGCGGTACTATAGCAGCGGCACTGTAGCAGCAGTTGTGACGGAGAGAGAAATCCAAAGAAAAAAAAAACTATGGAAGAAGGTGAGACTCGTGGTAGATGGTGGCTAAGGATCGATATTCCCAATATTAGGGTTCCCGCTCTGATACCATGATAGATGGGCAAAAAGCCTATCCTATGGTTTGTATTAACATCAATTATATAGTACATGAGAAGGTATTTCTATGGTAACAATGACAACCATAGTAATAATATAACTAGGATTACATGCTATATAATCCTACGCTATAGATGGTAGGTAATATATAGTATAGAAACAATAAAGATAATACTAAATATATCGTAACATATGTGCTAGAGCAAGAGGTCGATTAACCCTAAGTATATGTATTAGGATCAGTTGAGTTGATTTGGTTTCCACTATAGATATATGTGCTAGAGTAAAAGGTTGACTAGACCCTAAGTATATGTATTAGGGTTAGTCGTGTTGATTTGAATGAACTCTAAGTATATGTGTTAGAGCTCGATCGAATTGGATTTGGCTAAATTCTAAGTATATGATTTAGAATCTAGTAGGTTTGGATGTAGTTTTGCCTTAATTATATGTGTTAAGGCGATGGGATTGAATAGGTCTTGGGCTTTATTTGTGGATTGGATTGAGTTTTGGGTTTTATTTGTGGATCGAATGTGTTTTGGGTTTTATTTGCGGGTTGGAATGGGTTATCAGTTTTATTTGTGGATCGAATAGGTTTTGGGTTTTATTTGCAAGTGGACTGGATTCGGGTTAGTATGTGGACTGGGCCTATGTTATATATGGATTGGATTTGGGACCCGTATGTGGACTGGATTTGGAACCCGTATGTGGACTGGGCCTTATTTTCATATAGGTAAATTTGAGGCCTGCATATTGGGTGAGCCTTATTTAATAAATGATTGAATTCATTTATTAGTCCTTTTTGAATCGGACTTAGGCTCCAAGTTGATTAGGGCTCATTTGAATTTTGTCTGGATTCAAAGAAATTCCCATTTATTTCGATATCCCCTTTTATTTTTATTTGATTTGGGGTCAGAAGAAAATCCATTATTTTATCTTAGAAAATCCATTATTTTATCTTGGGGTCCGAAGAAATTTCCGTTATTTTATTTTTGATTCGGGTTCAAACAAATCCCCTTTTTAAAATAATTTAGGGTCCAAAAAAATCCCCGTTATTTTATTTTTATTTGGGGTCCGGAGAAATCCCCGTTATTTTATTTTTATTTGGGGTCCGAAGAAATTTTCTTTTTAAAATAATTTGGGGTCCGAAGAAATCCCCTTTTGACTGAGCCTAAATCCGAATGTCCGAAGAAATCGCCCGAACCGGCTTGGAACGAGCCTAAAGTTAAGGTGTCCGAAGAAATCACTCGAACCGGCTTTATTTTTCTTTTCTCTTTTTTTTTTATTAAACCTAAGTCCGGACGTCCGAAGAAATCACCCGAACCGGTTTGAATGAGCCTAAAGTTAAGGTGTCCGAAAAAATCACCCGAACCGGCTTTATTTTTCTTATCTCTTTTTTTATTGAACCTAAGTCCGGATGTCCGAAGAAATCACCTGAACCGGTTTGAATGAGCCTAAAGTTAAGGTGTCCGAAGAAATCACCCGAACCGACTTTATTTTTCTTTTCTCTTTTTTTATTGAACCTAAGTCTGGATGTCCGAAGAAATCACCCGAATCGGTTTGAATGAGCCTAAAGTTAAGGTGTCCGAAGAAATCACCCGAACCGGCTTTATTTTTCTTATCTCTTTTTTTATTGGACCTAAGTCCGGATGTCCGAAGAAATCACCCGAATCGGTTTGAATGAGCCTAAAGTTAAGGTGTCCGAAGAAATCACCCGAACCGGCTTTATTTTTCTTTTCTCTTTTTTATTTGAACCTAAGTCCGGATGTCCGAAGAAATCATCCGAACCGGTTTGTATGAATAGGATAATTATAATTTTCATAATCTATATTACGACGGTCGAATTGGTCGTTATTGTAAAATGGAGTGGTTACTAAAAAAAAATAAATAATGATGACAAATTATGTGGTCATTATTAGTTTATAACGACGGACAGTTCATTTGGTCGGAATTGATTTTAACGAATGAAGCTTTTACGACGGGTCACGACGGACGAATTTGCTGTCGTTAGTGATTTTTAACAACGAAAATCTGAATTTTTAACGTCGGTACCGCCTTTCGTTAAATAACGTATTTCCTATAGTGTATATATATATATATATAGTCCGACTAGAATACTATCGATAGCACCAAGTCCGACTAGAACACTATCGATAGCACCAAATAATTGATGCTATCAAGTTTTCAGCCGTTGGATGAAAAAATATGCAGTTGGGATTATAGTGGTTCCCTAAGATTTTTACTATTCAACCAACCACCTAGTAAACCCTAGGGGAACACTATAATCCCAATCATATATTTTTTCATCCAACGGCTAAAAATTTGATAGCACCAATGGCTTGGTGCTATCGATAGTATTCTAGCCTAATTATATATATATATATATATATATATATATATATATATATATATATATATATATATATTCGAGCTATATCGAACTGGGCTCCAACTCATGTTCAGCTAGTTTTGGATTGCCAGCCCAAATTGGTTACAGCATTCTACTATCAACTATTGGGGTTAAACATTTTTAGTTCATGTTAATACTAGGGTCTGAATCATTACAATTATTATCAAAAGCATTAAACTAGAGCTTCTACTTTCTTATTTGATAACATAAAAAGCATTAAATTAGAGTTTCTATTTTTTTTTTTATTTCAGCAAATGCGTACCCGTGAGCACGATGACGGAGGACTCGGGGAACTTGAAGCGGTTGACGAGGAGGTGCTTCATGTACGCGGCGTCGGTGACGGAGCCCCTGAGCTCGTGCCGGGTGTTCCGGTAGGCGATGCCGCAGATCACCGCCCTCTTCCGCCCGTGGGGGCTGGGCGGGGGCTGCGCCGGCCCCCACGGAGGGGCGGTGGCAAAGCCGTAATTATTAGAACTGTGAGGAGACGGCGATGGCATGGGAGAAGGGCCGCCGCCGCCGCCGCCGGCGACGTAGGTGACGCCGCCGCAGACGACGCAGCGCACGCAGCGCGCCCCCGCCGGCAGCTGAAGCGGCGTGCGGCAGCTGGAGCAGTCTATCAGCATCAGCATCTTCGTTTTAATTAGAAAAAGTGGTGCGATGACAGACTGAAGGTGGGTGCGTGGGGAAGATGAAGTTGTATCGGCGTTGAGGTCGAGGAAGAAGAAGAGAATGGGAGCAGTTGAGCTGACCCAGATTTTTTGAAAAAAAAAAGAAAAAAAATATCTGGATATACTTTTTTTTTTTTCTTTTTTTTTTAATAATATATATATATATATATATATATATATATATATATATATATATATACCTATCTAATACTACCAACAATAGTTTTTATAAAAATAGTCCTCTTAAAAAAATATTTATAAAAATAGGCTCCGTAGCGTCAGAAAACCTAAATGCGGTGCGGTGAATGGTTCACCGCATTCAGAAAATTTATCATAGTCCCATAAAAGCGGTGAACCATTCACCGCTTTTGTTCACCGCGGTAAATGGTTCACCGCTTTTAAAAGCGCTGAATAGTTCACCGCTTTCATGTTTTTTCTACCGTCAGCAACTAAGTTTTATATATAAAAAAAAAGGTATTTTTTGAAAATGACCCTCTAAAAATTTGTATTTTTAAAAATGACCCTACAAAATTTGTATTTGCAAAAATATTTTAGCCCTATACCAGCCAAATGGGCGTCGCGTGTGCGCGCCACGTCAGCCGGGTCTGTGAGCTGGAATTAGTTGAACACGCAGTCTCAACATGCATGTCTAAACACGCATGTTGAGAGTGCGTGTTTAGACACGCATTTTCAACCTGCGTGTCTAAACACGCACTCTCAACATGCGTGTTTAGACACGCATGTTGAGAATGTGTGTCTACTAAACCCCATATCCCCGACCCCGACACCCGACCCTCCTTCCTTCCTCACACCACTTCGCTCTCTCTCTCTCTCTCTCTCTCTCTCTCTCTCTCTCTCTCTCTCTCCCGTGCAGCAGCCGCCGCTGTTGTCGTCGGAGGAGGAGGAGAAAGAGGCGCACGAGAGCCCTATAATCCGACCACCGCTCTTCGCGCCCACTGCGACCACCGCTCTTCGCGAGCACTTTATTCCGGTACCCTCCCCTTTTTTTTATTTTTTTTATTTGTGATAATGCCTTGCCCTAGTATTTGTACCATATATTTATATACTAATTGATTTTAACATACTCAATGTTATAAGATTTGAAAAATCTACTGTTTTATGTCGAAAAAAAAAAAGAAAAAAAAAGAGATGAAAATATTACATAGAAACAACAACATTCAACTAAATGCAGTCTAACAAAAGTAGGTAGGTAGATTGTTGGTAATATCATGTTTACTTGGTAATATCATGTTTAACTAAATATCGTGTTTACTTGGTAATATCATGTTTACATAGAAACACCAACATTCAACACTTTTGTTTTTTTTTTTTTTTTTTTTTTTTTTGGGTAATATCATGTTTACTTGAAACTACTATAGTACTTGTTGAATTTACGTTCACAATCTCAATTGTTATAATGAATTTGGCCTCGCGACAGCGAATATTTTCTCCGAATATTAGTTTGAGAAGTTCAGATCAAGAACATTATGATATCATGAATGAAATAGGAGATGCAGAAAAAATATTTTTGGGTAATGAAGTGCTTAATTTGAATCACTATAATTAAGGTGGAAGTCAAAGAGAAAAGGTGACAGATAGTGATTAACTATGATTATAATTGAAAATAACAAAGTTTATAAGCTCCTTTTTTGTCAAGCTTATCATACTGATCTTAATTTGTCCAACTAGAGTAGTCATGAATCCATCCAGTTTGGCAAAATTAACTCAAACTGACGAATATAGTTGTTCCCAACTTTACCCAACACAAAAATATAGTTAACTTGGATATGCTCCCTTAGCTCAAACTGACGAATGTTATATTATTTATTGTAATTTTTAGTACGTCAGTATGTCTGGTGAATGTGTTCCGTTTTATATTCATTGGGACGGAAATTTAGTCGTGAACAATAATATACCACAATATATTGGTGGCTATAAAGAGACTGATCGGATGTAGGACCCCGGAACCCCATGCAGCTTTTTCCCGTGAATCCACTGTGCAAACACCTGTTGATGGTGTATTTGGCCCATAGTGCATCAAAGGGATGCCACATATGGACCCTGTGAGCTTTTGCTAGCTGGGTTGGCCTTCGGCTGCTTTTGTCGAATTTTAGAAAAAGTTTTAGGCCAAACGGAGGTTGGATTTGGATTCAGCGCGAAAAAACGTTTGAAAATGGCTTTTTGTTTGCTAAATTCTGAGTCCGGATGCCCAAAAACGGAATCCCGAAAGTTTTACTGGTTTTCTGGTGCATGGGGGAGCCGTGGACCGGCGGGGGTGCCACGTGGCAGGCTCTGATTGGCCGGCGCACGCAGCCTGGTCCACGGAGCGTCGGGGGAATGGTCGGGGTGCACGGCAGGAGGCGTGGACCGGCGGGTGTCCACGTGGCAACTCCTGATTGGGCGGCCCACGCGCGCTCGGTCCACGGGAGCGCGCGGGGAGTCGTGGACCGGGGGCGGGCCACGTGGCAGCACCTCATTGGCGGGTCCACGGGCGCGCGGTTCACGCAGCGCGCGGGAGCAGGAGCGGGGCAGGTGGCCGTACCGCGGGCAGGTGCGGGCGACGTGGGCAGCGCCACGTGGCGCCCGCTGATTCGCGGGCGCCACCTACCGCGTTGACTACGGGCAGGACGCGTGGCGGGCGCTGGCGGGGCTTGCACGGCTGTCCCGTGTTCGGCGGACACGTGGCAAGCCCCGAGGCCGGTCGGACGGCGGCGCGCGGGTCGGATGGATCCTGTGTGCGCGCGGGAGTGGGCCGGGCCACACTGTGCGCGCCCGAAAACTTTCGGGCGCCCGAATTGCGGGACACAATGGGAATTTTCCCAATTGTTTCCCTCAGCCTATAAATAGGCAGCCCGAGCCCTCTTTTTTGGGTTTTTCCTCTCAGCCCAAGCTTGATCTCCCCGAGCTCCCCTTAGATGAATTGTTTCTCTCTAAGTTCTTGATCATCCTGCAGTGTTTTGAGATTTTTGGGAGCACGCATCCCGAGGTTCTGGATTTTACGGCGCGGTGCGACGTTGCATTTCAGGTGTTCCCCTTCGTCGCTGTTCGGTGTAAAATTCCTCCTGGGCTACCCCGACCTTCTTTTTCTGTGATTCTTGTGCCGGCAGACTCCTAAGAGGTAGGGCTTCATCTTCTTATTGATCGCGCTTTCCCATTTCGAGTTTTTGGCACGGATCCCGAGGCAACACAGTGACCCATTTTTTGTGTGGATTTTTGAGACAGCAGCAGAGTGTTTTGGCCATATCTTCGTGCACGAGCGTCAGTCGGAAACGTGCTTGTACAACTTTTTCATCTACAGATCGCAAGGAACGCGCTCGTATTTTTCTTGGATTTTTCAGAGATTTATTTCGGGGTGAAAATCCCCGTTTCCCTGTGTACAATGCTACAGTTTTTTTGATACAGATTTTGTTTGAGTGTACCACCTTGCCGAATTTATATCTTGACTTACCGAACTCAGATTTGGGCATGTAAACTGCTGTTTCGAAGGTAGCGACGCGAGGATCGCTGTGATATTTTTCTGGGAATTTTCTGGGCATTTTTAGCAGGTGAAAATTAAGCATCTTTGGGACTGTTGTTATATGTGTTTGTAAGAGCAGTTTTTGGAATGTGTGTGTAATGGTGAACTTTGTTTTGTGCCCAGGAGAGTTACGGGTGTTGTTGGACTTATTGGAGAAAGAGATTGGATTTATCTGGTATTTGCAGCTGTTGGGATTTGGACAGTTAGCACTTCAGGTGGGTGGTTGTTGTACTCATCTCCTTTGGTATGCCCACTAGGAACATCAGAGTGTCCCCATATTAATAATGCTAAACTTATTGTTGGTAGCCTTGTATGCTCTAGGAAGCTAATTAATGGTTAATTGATCCATGTTGATATTGTTGATAGTATGATTACTTATTTAGTCGCATAATTATTCTGGACTGCATGTTTAGGGGCAGGATAGTATTTGAGGACTGTAAATTGATGATCATCCAGATGAGACTGTCACTTTAGCTTTTGTTGCTCTAAACTGATTACTCTTGTAGAATAGACTAAAAGACTGGGACAAATGCATGATTAAACTGATCACTTATTTAAGTCATCTTTTTACTGCTACACTATCATTTGGGACTTGACTTAGGAGAAACCATGCTTTTATTCTTTTTCTTTCTCCTATTATGTAGACTTGAGACACAGTTGCTCGGGTTCGAGCGGGGGTTAGATAGTGTAGTCAGGTGCTGGAGATCTGGGACAGGTTGGGCCCGATGGTAGGGTATTGCGGTGACCACGAATCTTGGGTGGTTGACCGGGTATTACTATTGCATCAGATTGGGGGATAGGATTCCTCTAGGGATGGAGTTTCCCACTTACTGATCTTTTATCGCATTGCTTGGGGGTACGGGTTTCTTTTAGTGGAGGGTGTTTCCCACTTGATCAGAGTCGTGATCTAGTCCTGCTACACAGTGTTACTTGTTACAGATGTTACTTTACTCGTGTGGGTCGCTCCCCTCGAGTGCCACTCCGGAGGCGGATCCTTGACTGAGCCATGTGTGCCGGTCAGATACTTATTTTGGGATGCGAGCCATGTGTGCCGATCCCGCGGAGTCGAGCCATGTGTGCAGACTCCGCTGCTGCGAGCTTGAGCTCGACAGCAGAGCAGGCAGTGCCAGTTTTTATTGGTGGTTAGATTGGGTCATTCTGTCAGGCATATGTACAGATGCATTCATATAGTTGATTTCCTGACTCTGCATTTCGAGGCATATTAGTGGTAGCACTTTTATCAGTTGTCATACTTAGCTTTCCCCCTTTTTGCCTCTGATTACCTGGTGGGCATGTCCGAGCTGAGGCTTTACCCACTAGGGGAGGCTACTGTTTATAGTAGTACTTACCCCCATTGTCTTTTCTTTGTTTCTTTCGTTCCCCCTTGTTTTGCAGAGTCCTCTGCGGGAGTTGCTGGGCCGTCAGCAGCTGATCGAGGTAAGAGGATTGCGGACTAGATAGCGAGCCACTCGAGGGATGTAGCTGGAGTTTTTGGTGTACCTGGTTCTCTCAGACAGCTTTTTACTTTTTCTTTTGGGTCTGGCTTTTGCCAGCTTTTTGTATATTTGTGGTGAGCTGGGAGAGATGTTGTATTTATTTTACAGTTGTACTTTTTACTTCCAGCTTCTGTCTGAGATACAGTAGTTTTAGTTTAGCTCTGATTATTATGCTCTTTTATTATTATCTCTTATATCTGAGCAGGTTACCGACGCTTCGTGTATGCGAAAAATACCGCATGCACGGCGGATCTGTAGACGGGCCTGGGTTCTGGTGTGATGATCCGGACTCCCGCAGGAACTGTGCAACATTAAACAGTGACTGTAGGGAGCTCATACGGTGAAACGGAGCTTGTAGAATCAAAATTGGACATTTAAAATAGACTTGGCGCGAAAATCGGAGCAAATGGGATTTTTCGGGAGCTTTTTGCAAAATTTCGGATGAGAATTTGGCGAAACGGACGGCGGATTTGGACTCAACGCGCGAAAACGATCGAAATGGTATATTTACTTTATTTTTTCGGCACTGTGTTACTGTTCACGCCGGAACAGTAACTCCGGCTGCCGGAATTACTGTTCCGGCGACCGGCGGCGACCGGCGGGCGGCGGCGTGGCGGCGGAGCGCGGCGCGGGCAGCGCGGGCAGGCGCGGGCAGGCGCTCGGGTGCGCGGTCCACGGGCATGGCGTGCACCGGGAGCACCGAAGATTCGTCTGCCACGTGGCGCTTCCTGATTGGTTGGCCGGCTTCTAGAAGACGTGGGAAGGTGACACGTGGCATCCCTATTGGCCGACATTTTCCGGAAACCCGGAGCGCGGAGCAGGCACGTGCACCACGTGGACACGTGGCGAATTTTGAGTGGACTTGCACAGGCTGTTTCCTATTTTGTGGACACGTGGCGCGTTTGGTTGGCCCATTTCGCTGTTTCCTGTTTTGATCGGATCCTGTGTGGAGAAAGATTCCCTTGGCCCATTATAAATAGCATCCCCCCTCCCTCTCATTCCCCACCTCGATTTCGGGCCGTAGAGAGAGAATCAGAGAAAGTGCCCTTACGAAAATTGTTCCTCTCTCTCTCTTCTCTCTCTCCTAAAAATTTTAGAATTTCTGGAGTTACAGATAGTGAGTTATCTACGACGCGGCGCACTGCGACGGTTTTCTTTTTCGACCCATTTTCCGTCGCAGTTCCGTCGAAAATTCCCTGCGGGCTAACCAGGTGGAATTTTTGGACGATTTTTGCGACAGCGCGACCGTAAGAGGTAGGGCTTCGATTTTCGTGTTGATCATTTTACTCTGTTTCGTACTTTTGGCATGATTCCCGAGGCCTCTTTGACCCCCCTTTTTACTGTGGTAGTTTTTGGACAGCACCAACTTCTCCGATTTTTATCTTGAGCTAGGAGCATCAGATCGAGGCGTTTAAAGAGTCGATTTTGATCTACTCTTCGCGAGGAACGCAACCGTAATTTTTCCGGATTTTAGGAGCTCATTTTAGAGGTGAAAAACTCCTCTTTTCTCGTGCTGTTTGAAAAACAGCAAATATTGTACTTTTTGGGATTTATATTTATACCGGGAGCGTTGTTATGTACAGCTGTGCACTGATTTGCAGGATTGAGGACTGTGGACAGCCAGGAGACTACCTGGGGTGTAGTTTGAGCTGTTCGAGGTGGGCGGTTGTTGCTTACCTCATTTTTGACAAGCTCACTGGGATTACTAGAAATCCCCTAAAATTTAATGATCCATTGGGAAACTAATATGACAAGATGAACATTGGGACAAACTAATATGACAATTGATGAGAACAATTGGGACAACTAACAGGACAACTAACAGGACAAACTAACAGGACAATTGATGAGAACATTGGGACTAAATATGACAATTGATGAGAACTATTGGGACAAACTAATAATATGACAACTATTGGGACGAACTATTGATGAGAACCGCTGGGACGAACTCTCCTAAAATTTAATATAACCCCACAGATTATATGATGACTTATATTGGGACACTGTGATTGGGACAAAGGCTATAATCTCGCATGCAAATAATTTTATTCAGTAAATCAATCTTTTTTAAACCTTTGACACTTTCTACAGTTTTTAAAAGTGCAAATGCATGCTTGCCCGGACATCAGGTTAGCCACTATTTATTGCTACACTATCATATTGGGATTTGAACATGTTTCATTGTTGTCCTTTGCATCCAGATGCTTGTTGCTCAAGTATGAGCAGGGGTTTGGGATAGTGTAGTCGAGATTGCATTAGATTGTGGATTTGTGGGGTATTGCGGTGACCGCGGACAGTAGGCGGTCGACCAGATGTTTATCCTTGCATCAGATTGGGGTTGAGTCTGGTTTATTTTTGCATCAGCTGGGGATTGGGTTTCTATAGTGGATGAGTTTCCCACTTTGATCATAGTCATGATCCAGTCCTGCTATTTGAGACATTGATTACAGAGATGCTTGATACAGAGATATTTTACTCGTGTGGGTCGCTCCCCTCGAGTGCCACTCCGGAGAGGCTTTAGACCGTGCCGAGTTGCCGGTCCATTGATTGGGATTCGAGCCTTGTGTCTGGTCCTTGGGATTCGAGCCTTGTGGGCTATCCCACTGAGTTCTTGATTGAAGCAGAGCAGGCAATACCAGTTTTACTGGTGGCACAGATTGGGTTATTTGACAGATACTGTTTCTGATGCATGCATACAGTTTTCTTTTAGTATGGCATTTAGAGGCATAGTAGTGGTAGTTTCTATTTCAGTACCTTACCTTTTCCTTTTGCCTCTAGTAGTCCTAGTGGGTGCGTCAGAGTTGAGGTTTTACCCACTAGGGGAGGCTGCTGGTTTATCTGGTAGTTCTCACCCCCATTATTATTTTTCTGTCTTTTCTTCCCCTTATTTTTGCAGAGTCGTCTGCGGGAGCTGCTAGGCCATCGGCAGCTGATCGAGGTAAGGGGATCGCTGAATAGATAGATCTCTGCCCCGACCTGAGAGTAGCTAGACTTATATTGTACCCTTCCACTCAGACTGTATTCACTTTATTTTGGGTCTGGCTTCTAGCCAGCTGGTTGTACTATTTGGTGAGCTGGGAGATTATTGTATTTATTACAGTTTTATTTGTATTCCAGTCTGAGATACTATGTGGTTCTTCTATTTCAGCTCTGTATTATGCTCTGTTATTGTTATATTATATCTGAGCAGGTTACCAGCGCTTCGTGTACGCGGGAAATCCGTGTGCACGGCGGATCTGTTAGCGAGCCCGGGTTCGGTTTACACCCGGGGCGTGACATCTGGTTTACACCCGGGCGTGACATCGGAATCGCCGCGACATGCCACATTTCGGGATTTCGAAGCGAAAGATACCAGGTCACTAATTATGATCGAGCGGACAGTCTGTCTACGCATAACAGTTCGATGTCCAATGGGACCTCATGAATGGAATTACTTGACATATCAAGTGATCATGGGATTTTATAGCGTGATGAGTTTTTTCCATTTCATGGTGCATTAAAATATACGTAGAGAAGCAAGTGTGACTACACGTGACGTCCAAAACTCTGTTTACCAAAGAGATTATGTCGATCTTGCACGAATTCGTACATCAAGGTTATAAAAATTTATTCAACTAAAATTAGGCTATGATCCCCACATCTAATCTGTCACGCCCGGGGTCGAAACTGCGACCCGGGCTCGCCAACAGATCCGCCGCCCATACGGGAAGCCCCGTATAGACGTAGCGACTAACCTGCAAAAAAACATCTACACTAACAGATATCAGAGCTGAAAAGTAAAAGCTGAACTAAAAAATAAATAACAACTACATCTCTCAAATATACAACCATCCTCACCAAAATACAAGAGTCTCTCAAAATAGAGAAAAGAAAGTACAACTCGATACCTCACTACAAAGTCACTCGACATAAAACACTCCAAAGTAGTAGGGGGTACATCTACTCTCACTCTGATGATGATGGTAGGGATCTATCTCGCGACTCCCTTACCTCGATCTGAAGAGCTGGATCAGCAACAGGAGCAGCAGGAACAGGAGCAGAAGTCCCTGGGGAAAAGACACCACGACGGGTGTGAGAACTACATCCCACAGTAGTTCTCAGTGGGTGCCGCCAACAAGCCCGACGGTCTGCCCACTAAGTCTACTAGAGGCATAAAGTAACAAATGCAGTGCTGGAAAGAAAAGCTGGGAAAGTAAACTCTACAGCTACTATGCCTCTATCTAGATGCTCAAGGAGTGGAACAGAAAGAACATGATGCCACAACTAACTCTCACTCAGATCACCCAATCTAAACTGACTGCCACATCGGGTCCAGTCAAACCTGCGCCTACCTACTGCCGTTACATCCCGGAGGACCGGACTTACGTAGGGCGTCCGTGACTGCCAAAACTGGCTCAGCCAGAGGGACGGTGTCCGTGACTGCCAAAACTGGCTCAGCCAGAGGGACAACTGCATCGACAAGCCGCGATAGAAGTAACAGGCCCAACTCCGGAGTGGCACTCGAGGGGCGCGACCCCACCGAGCAAAGTATCCGCGCATCTCTGTCGAGCTCAAATGTGGCTCATGCAGGCTATGATCCAAATCATCGATCAACAAGATCGGCTATAAACCAACAAACACTGTCTCACTCACTGGCTGGAATCCACACAGCCGAGACTCACTGTCACTCTGACAGCTCCCAAGAACCCAGATCTACCATCACTAACACTCTCCCAAAGAAATCTGATCTACAGACTGCTATCAACTCCACTCGGTCCCCAGACACGAGTGTAAATGCATCCCACAACCACCCGACCTCCCGGCCCACAACCCGGGCGAGAAAAGCTAAGTCCAGAATGATAAATAATAAAGTGATGTGGGAATGTCTAGAGCAATAAAGAAACCTAGCCCAAGTTGAAGTTTTCTACAGTCTGGCTGAACATGATACATATGACAGGGGTGCTAGGTCAAGTTCCAAGATTTCAATAATTAACATGTGTAGGAAGCAATAAATCACAAGATTCATCAACTGATATACAAGAGTAATAACATTCAGTTTTCACATGCTATCAGTCACATTTCTAAACATGCATGATCCTACATTCATAGAATTAGTACGCAGTCCATAGAATTTGAAAGCAAAGTCACCCACCTGAAGTGCTAACTGTCGGTAGTCGACAGCATAAGAAAGCCACAGAAATAGATAACTCAGTATATCCA
>JAQOTM010001758.1:0-27984 GCA_029168755.2 Tillandsia fasciculata
AAAACCAATCACAAACGAAAAGTCCAGATTTGTCACTCAGTTTGATAAAAACTGTAAGAACCGAGTTTTGATCAATACACTTACTTGAATTCCGAAGAACTTCATTTTGGGCTTCAAACAGCAAGAAATCTAGAGAGAGAAGCTCTAGAGGCTTGAAAACCAGAGATTAGGGTAAAAAATCAAAATCTGGATGTTTCTATATAAAACCCTAGCCGTGATCCGGATCGGCCGAGAATGTGATCCGGATCGGCTACCCGCAGGAAAAATCCTGCGTTCGGGATCCGGATCACTTGCCCGATCCGGATCGGCTACACCTTTTTCTTCAGAAAAATTTAGAAAAATTCATAAAATCCAGAAAAAGTATGTAAGCACTTTACCATGTCAACTTTAAACAAAAATCATCGTTTCATACAACAAGAAATAGATTATGCAAAATCTATCAAAAATATCCAAAAATGAAACGAAAATTTACGAAAGTTAAAACACTTAAAGTTGAACAACTTCAATTACATCTATCCTGATCTTATGTGTAATGCCTTTATCAAATCATCAATTTTGGTAAAGAAAATGAAATACCAAGATCAATAGATGTTTGAAATCCCAGATAAGTTAGATAATATATCTAGACAATCTGTTGAAGGAGTGGCTCTTTGAGCATCTTTTATCAAAAATCCCACCTTATACCAACCATGAAATACGACTGAGTCAAGTATTTCAATATGATTTCATCAACAATTTTTCAAACAAAAATTTGCTTTTCATTCATGGAGTATCTTTTTCTTTCATTTTCTCCATGTGGTGGTAGTTTTCACACTCCTCATTGGGATGTAACTCTTTCCACATCTTTTGAGCATTTACATTTCATTGACTCCCCCTCAATTGGCTATCAATTATTTAATATATAAGGTATTCAACCAAACCATTGATCTCGAATTCATACTCGACTAAGCAATCAAATATGATAATGACTATACCAAGAGATCATTGAGAGAGAAATTGACTTTGATCACTTAAAAGATGGTTTAATTAACGTAAATGATCATTGCAACATTGAAATATTATGACATCAAAAGCATAATAAATTTCTAAATGCATAAAAGGATGCAATTAAAGTCAATTATGATTTATGCTCAATTAGTGTGCTATGTACAGAACATAGATAAAGAACAAAACAAAAACAAAAACAAAACCTAACCTAAGCAAAGGTTTCAAAAGAGTTTATTTCAAGGAAAGCATGCCAATTGCTTTACGCAAGTGAATAAAACGTTTTTGATCCAAAGGTTTTGTTAAGATGTCGGCTAATTGATCCTCAGTTGAAATATATGACAGTTGAAGAATGTTTGATTCAACTAGCTCTCTAAGAAAATGATATCTAAGTTCAATATGTTTTGTTCTAGAGTGCAACACAGGGTTTTTAGAAATGTTAATAGCACTAGTGTTGTCACATAAAATGGTTACCGAAGATGTTGAAATCCGGAAATCGCTCAACACGCTTTTCATCCAAATCAATTGGGTTGAACAACTTCCTGCAGAAATGTACTCCGCTTCGGCAGTCGAGAGTGCTATGCAGTTCTGCTTTTTACTGTGCCATGCAACAAGGCAGTGGCCAAGATAGAAGCATGCACCACTCGTGCTTTTCCGGTCATCCACCGATCCAGCCCAATCGGCATCTGAGTATCCAACAATATCCAAAGTCGTTCCCATAGGATACCAAATTCCGAAATTGATTGTACCTTTGATATACCGGATGATCCGTTTCACCGCTTTCAGGTGAACCTCCTTCGGTGCTGATTGATATCTCGCACAAATCCCAACACTGAAGGATATATCCGGGCGACTAGCCGTGAGATATAGTAGACTTCCAATCATACTGCGATACAGTTTCTCGTCTACATTCTCACTTTGTGATTCACTTCCAAGTCCCTTATGGCTAGTTCCCATTGGAGTCGGAAAATCCTTAGAATTTTCAAGATCAAACTTTTTGACCAACTCCAGTGCATACTTGGATTGACACAAGTGAATTCCTTCATCGTTTTGTTTAACTTGTAATCCAAGAAAATAATTCAATTCGCCCATCATGGACATCTCAAATTCGCTTTCCATGGTCTCCGCGAATTTAGAAGCATCATTATCTCTTGTTGCTCCAAAAACAATGTCATCGACATAGATTTGAGCAACTATGAAATTGTTTTGATAATGCTTCACAAAGAGAGTCCTGTCAGCTCCCCCTCGAGTGTAGCCCTTTTCCAAAAGGTGCTTTGTCAACCTTTCGTACCATGCTCGCGGTGCTTGTTTCAGACCGTAAAGAGCCTTTTTCAACGAAAAACATGGTTAGGTAGTTTATGATCCACAAAACCTTTCGGTTGAGCCACATAAACTTCCTCATTTAAAAATCCATTTAAAAAGGCGCTCTTAACGTCCATTTGAAATAATTTGATTTTAAAATGACAAGCGATCGCAAACAATATACGAATGGACTCGAGTCTAGCTACAGGGGCGAAAGTTTCATCAAAGTCTATACCTTCTACTTGAGAGTAGCCTTGAGCAACTAACCTTGCTTTGTTCCTGATGATAGTACCTTCTTCGTTTTTCTTGTTCTTGAAGATCCATTTGGTACCTATCACATTGTGTTGCTTCGGAGGCTTCGTCATTCCCAGACTTTGTTTCGCTCGAATTGATGGAGCTCTTCCTGCATTGCTTTAATCCAGTAATCATCTTGGAGAGCTTCATCAACATTCCTTGGTTCGATTTGAGATACATAGCATGCAAATCCGCAAACCAATTGTCTCCGTGTTCTAACTCCTTCTTGTGGATCTCCAATTATGTTCGATTCAGGGTGATCCTTGGAGATGCGTAACGTTTGAGGTAGAGGAGTAGGCGGAGGTACACGAGATGATTCCTGCACATCAGATAAGCTTGAAGAACCGTTAGATGCATCAACATTATTATCGAAAGAATTGTTAGAAGAAGATGCATTAGCAGGTGTATCATCATCAAGAGAGATATCGAGGGTAGATTTTTCAGATTCAAAATGAAAAGCTTCATCTACCTTAACATTTATCGATTCTACGATCGTCTTAGATTCTAAGTTAAAAACTCGATATGCTCTGCTGTTTGTAGAATAACCTAAGAAAATCCCTTCGTCACTTCGAGAGTCAAATTTTCCAAGATTCTCACGATCACGTAAAATAAAACACCGACTCCCAAAGATGCGAAAATATTTGATGTTAGGTTTTCTACAAAACCAAAGTTCATATGGTGTATTCAAAGTCCCCGGGCGCAAATACACGCGATTGATAACATAAACAGCAGTGTTCACCGCTTCAGCCCAAAAATATAAAGGTAAGTTCCGGCTGTGAAGCATAACACGTGCCATTTCCTGTACGACCCTGTTTTTGCGCTCGACTACACCATTTTGTTGAGGTGTGTAAGGTGCGGAGAATTCATGTTTAATGCCATTAGAAGTGCAAAAATCAATGAATTTGGAATTTATGAATTCCCCACCTCTATCACTCCTAACTCGAGTAATCCTATCATTCTTTTCTATCATAATACGATTGCAGATTTCGAGAAAAGAATCAAAGGTATCAGCTTTTTCTTTTAAGAAAGCTACCCAAGTATATCTAGAAAAATCATCAACCAACAAGAAAATATACCATTTACCTCCCAGAGATGGTTGACGAGTTGGCCCCATTAAGTCCATATGCAAAAGTTCCAAAGGCCGTTTTGTACCTATGTGGTTCAAATTCTTGTGTGCAGTCCTAGACTGTTTTCCCTTTTGGCAACCGCCACACACAAGGTTTTGTTCAAAAGAAAGTTTGGAACCCCCTTGACCACATCTTTATTTGAAATTCTAGCAAGTTCCTTAAAGTTTATGTGACCTAGCCTTTCATGCCAAAGTGTTTCATTTTTCAAAGATGCTAGGTTACATTTTTCAGAAATCTTAGAAGGAACTACATAACAGTTGTTTTCTGATCTAACCCCCTTTAAAAAGAAAGCATGGTTCATGTCAGTTACAGTGCATTTATCAGATGAAAAATTAACTGAATAACCACTATCACACAGTTGACTTATGCTTATGAGGTTAGTCTTAAGGCCATGAACAAATAATACATTATCTAGAACCGGGCCATCTGGAATAGCTACCGTTCCCTTTCCAACAATTTTGGAAGACCGACCATCTCCGAAAACAACAAGTCCTCCGGAGTTTTTCTCAAATGTTTGAAAACAGTTTTTATCGCCGGTCATATGACGGGAACACCCGCTATCCAGGTACCAAGACGAACTATCATATGCATGCAAAGAAACATTGGTAGCAAGACAGGGAAAGATTTCACCTTTGCGCACCCAAACCTTTTTGAAGTGCGTCGGTAATGGTCGTGAAGTTGATTTCCTAGGTGAGAGCGTCTTGCTTGAAGAATTGCTGCTCCTTGATGATGTCGTCTTGAGCGGTGTACTACCAAGGCTCTTTTCCTTCAATTGATTGCAGTTGTTTTCCGAGGAATAGCCCTTTTGGTAGTCATTGCAAGATGTGCTTGAGGTGTGCGTTTGGCTCCCGTCTTGCAATTTCTTCTTATGTGCCCTGAAATGCCACAACGAAAACATACCTTGATTCTTGTCGATTCCGAAGAAGATGTAGTAGGTTCGTTGTCGTTGCTTGTCGTGAACACCGGTGTCGGAGGAGGAGATACCGACTGAGGCACAAATACTGTACCACTCGAACTTGGAATGTCTCCAGTTTGAGTGTATCCGAGGCCGAACTTGTTTCTTTGACCGAGACCAAGAAGTCTGTCCAACTTACTCCTTCCAGAAGAAAATCTCTGTAAGTCATCCTTCAGTTGGCGTATGGTCTCTGTCATTTCCAATTTTTCCTGTCGGGCCTCGCCGTAGAGCTTCAAGAAGTAATTCGCTTTGTTCACCATATCCATATAATTCTTCTCGAATTGCTCATTGGACTCTTGAAGGGAAACATTTGTTTTAATCAGATTGTCCCTTTCCACTTCAAGATCGGTTGAGATAGAGGTTACTCTTTTTACTTCATCTTCAAGATCCTGCAATCTCTCTTTCAACCCCTTGTTTTGCTTAGCCAGTTTCTTTGAATCCCTCAAAAGTTTATGGTAGGCTAAGCAAAATCTTCACCTTCCGAATCATCTGATTCATCGTCCGTTGCAATCTTTTCAACAGTGGAGTTGGACAGTGAATCGGATGTACTTGCCATTAAGCACATGAAGGATGAAGATGTGGTGGACGCGTGGAAAGCTGTCGCGTTGTCTTCTTCATCACTTGAGGATGACTCATTTGACGTGGAGTTGTCATCCCAAGTAACAACTTGCATCGCCTTCTTCTTAGCCGGATTCTTGTTGGGACACTCCGTTGAAATGTGGCCGTAGCCTCGACATTTGAAACACTGAACTTGTCCCTAATGTACCGAATTTTTGGCACATAAATAAGTGCAAATAAAAATAGTATAAAATACTATTGTTATGAAAGTTAAGGAAGTAAAGAATATTTGGAAGCGTGTTGGGCCCAAATCGGGTTAAAATGGAGAGATCTAAAAATTTATTTGAGAAAGGGGGCCCAGATTTTTAGTGGAAAATTCACAGTGTCGGAAAATTCTGAGAAAATTACGGGAGCCCCGTAAATATGTTTTAAGACCACAGAAAAAGTTTCGCGATGATCGGATACCCGATAGTGAAAACGGGCTCCGCCAACAATGTCGAAAAATTCTGAGAAAATTTGGGGACCTTCGTAATTATGTTTTAAGGTCACGGTAAAAATTTCGTGTTGATCGGATACCCGGATTGCAAGAACGGGGTCCGCCAATGATTCTGGACATAGTGGGCTTTGGTGGCCCAGAAATGGCCCAAACTGGAAATTTAAAATTTTCTGTGGTTAATTAGGCTGAAACGAAGCTGTCTGTCAAATTTGGACGGAAACGGACAAAAAACGAACAGAAAACGAGACAAAAAGTGAGTTGACGGGGGGCTTTTGAGGGTTATTTAATTAATTAATTTAATTGGTTGTAGAGAGGGAATGCACGGAGTGGTTTTCGAAAATGGATTTTTTTTTAAGTGGGAGTTGGATATTTTTTTTGTGAGCAATTAAAGCTCCCAACCACCCCACCCACCTTCTCATTAATTAGCCTATAGCTAATTAATTTAGCAACCTCACTCCTTCCTCCTCTCTGAAACAGAGGAAAAGCTGGGAAGCAGAGGAAGAGTGAAGGAAAGAAAAGAAGGAAGAAGAAGAAGAATGGAAGGAAAAGAGAAATGGTGGTGATGCTTGAGGTTGGATTTTGACCCTGCTCGAAGCCGGGCGGAGCGTGCGAGCGGAGCGCGCGCGCGCCGAGCCTCCGTCAGGGTAAGTGCAGTTTTTTCGGATTGTGAGCTTGGATTTTTTTGAGTTTTGTTTTGGAGCTGTGTTTGTCGGACTGTTTGTCCGTGGCGGGGGAGAAACACGCGCAGCGGGCGCCGCGCAAAGTTGGGCGCCGCGCTGCAGGTTGGCGAGCGCGCGGCACGGGCGCCTCGCGCAGGCAGGCGCCGCACAGCGCGCAGGCAGGCGCCGCACAGCGCGCAGGCGCGCGCTGCGGGCGCCGCGCGCGGCGGGGGGGCGCCTCACAGCGCGGCCGCGCGCTGTGGGCACGCGCAGGGTTTGCGCGTGCGGGCCGCCGCGCGGCGGACCCTTGCGCCGCGCAGCGAGCCCCGGTGCCGCGCCGCGCGGCTGCTGCAGCGCAGCACCGTGCGGCATCTGCTGCAGCGCCTGCGGCGGCTGCGGCGGCGCGGCGCGAGCGGGCGGTGCTGGTTTTGCCCTGTAGGTGGGTTTTTCTTGCGGTGTGGCTGTACTTGATCAGTTTTTCCCTTTGCTCTCGCAGGTTGACGCTGTGTGGCGCGGTTTCCGCCGTGGTGTCGAGCTAAGCTTGGTTCGAGTGCACGCGCGTGTTTGCCTCTTCACCTGAGCAGTTTGAGAGGTGTTGTGTTATGCTGAGGTGTTGTAGTATGTGTGTTTTGGAGTTGGATGATTATGTGAATTTTGGGCTTCGTTGGTGCATAAGAATTTATTTGTTCAATTAAGATGGAATTGAATATACACATTGGTAGTGTGTAAGGGTGGAATTAAGGGATTGTGTATATGTGGACTTTAATTAGTGGTGTGCTATTGGAGTTGATTGAGTGTGTGTGTTTAATTTGGGATGGTTTTTGTGAAGAAATTAGTGGACAAATTGATGAGTGTTGTGCTGTGTATATGTGAGAAATTTGTTGGAGAGCTTTTAGTGTGCTGTGAGCAATTGGAGCTGATGTGTGTTGTAAGAGCTGGTAGGATGTAGGTGGATTGTGTAAGTTGTTAAGAATGCACCTATTCTTTTAGTGTGCAGTTATTAATTGGAGGGCTTTGGGAATGTGTTGTGGAAATTATGGATTTGGGGTTAAGTAAATATTAGCTATTTATATGCCTTGGAGCTGTAGGAGGTGTTATGTTTAAGAGTGTTGTGGTGTTATAGTTGGACTTTTGTAATTTGGGTATGTGAGCAGATTGTTGGGTGAGCATTAATTTATTATTGTGCTGTTTGGAGCTTTTAAGTGTGCAATGAGTTACCTGTTGATGCTAGACATGGATTTATCTGTGTAGTTAGTGCGGGAGTTTCGGTGCGTATTGTATGGTGGCCGAGGAGCGAGCCGTGGCGCACAGGATTTTTGTGAAGACTCTGGTGGTTTTATTAGAGCTTCCGAGGATTTTTCTTCCGGAATTTGCGTCTGAGTTTTTACTGACGCGCACCGTTTTGCGTGCAGGTTTGATGGACGTGCACCGTTTCGCGTGCGGACCCGAGGGAAGTGCGCCGATTTGCGTGCAAGCTCGAGGAAACAAGTGTGATCGCGCGGAGACCAATTGCAAGTGTCTACAAGCAATTGGGGACGCTACAAGGTGGGGAATTCTGCCGAAATTGGGTGACCTCTCCCCTTGCTCCTTTGCTTTTCGATTCGAAGCATGATAGTAGCCTGTTAGAGGCGTTAGGTAATCATGATTAAATTGCATGTGTAGATGGATACAGAGAAAAAGTGCAACTGTTGGTTGCCAGAGATAGAGGAATAAGTGTGCATGTGTAGACGGACACAGAAGAAAGTGCAACTGTTGGTTGCCAAAGATATGATGAATATGCATGCGTAGAAGTAATTACTATTTTATGAATGAAATGAAAATAATTGCATGCATGAAAATGATTAGCTATTATGGTGTGATCATGTTAGGGTATAACCCTAGGAATCATGTGACATAAGGGAACAGGACTTGTTGGTAGTAAGACTAGGAGAAAACCTAGATTCAGGGTTTAACGAGTGACATCAAACTTAGGAGTTATCCTAGGGAGGACGAGTGGCATGGTCTTAGGTGATAACCTAAGGACACTGGATAGAGTGATCAACATAGAGTCAGAGAACTCTAGGGTGTATATGACATGGAACTTAGGTAAAGAGAACCTAAGGAGAATTAGTGTTCAACATAGAGTCAAGGAACTCTAAGATGAGTATGACATGGATCTTAGGTAAAGGAAACCTAAGGTGAATTAGAGGTCAGCATAGAGTCAAGTTGACTCTGGGATTCAGTAAGGAATCAAGAGAATGGAACAATGGATCAAATGTGGAGATATGAAAGGGAAAACAGGAAAGTAGAGTCATGTAATTCTAATATAACAGTGGAACATGCAATTAGAGTCAGTGTAACTCTAAGTTAATAGTGGAACAGGAAAATAGAGTTAAGTTAACTCTAGGATTCAATGAGGAATCAGGAAAAATGGGATAAGATCCCAGGGTTAAAGAGTTTAACAGATATAACCCTAGAAAGTCATAGGGTGTATGGGCAAATGGACAATAACTTTAACTTCAATTTGAGTTAAATAAATGAAGGTGAAATGTTTCAGAGTCCAGGAGACTCTCTAGTTATCCTTATGGCGAGACCTAGGATAAGAGGTAAATTGTTGTAAAAAGGCAAAGTTTAAAGAGCAAGCTAAAAGTGGCTAAAAAGTATAAAGAGAATGTAAATGGCGCCTTCGAATTTGAGACTCGTCAAGTGGAGCAGGACTCCCTGGGCAGTGACCCGTCGGACGAGGTACTTTCGAAGGGCTAAAAGTGAAAGCAAGGAGCTAAATGCTCGAAGAAAAGAGAAAGTAAATTGCCAGTGGCAAAATGGGAGCTATAAGCTCGAATAAGAAAGGAAAGCAAGTGTTCAAAAGCAAAGAGGCTAAGAACTAAAATAAAAAGAGAAAGAAAAAGAAAAGAAAAGAAAGAAAATTAAAGATAAAACGGGCGTACCTCCGGGGGTGAACGTACAACGGTCAGGAGTTGGACAGGGTCCCTCTCCCGGGCAGCGACCCGTATGACTGGTAGATAGAGTACTCTTGTCAGAGTTGGGCAGTGACCCTATCGGGCAGTGTCCCGTATGACAAGTCCCCCCGGCAGGACGGGGTAACACTTGCGAGTGTTATCGGCAACCTTAGAAATCTTATCTTATGGTAGCAGGACTACCGGGCTCGGGCCCGTTGGATAAGAATTTCTGAGGGTTAACTTGAACTAAAGCACCAGAATCTAAAGAATAAAGAAAAATAGAGTGGCCAAGGTGGCCGGGTTAGTTGACCCAGTATACAGCGGCATAGTGGCCGAGTTGGTGCTTAGCAGCCTAGTGTGGCTAGACAGAGTAGTGCTGGGTAGATGGTTATACACAGATAGTGTAGTGATATGTATATTGCATAGCTGCATTTTGATATTGAGGATTTTAGTTTCCTAGCACTATTATTATTGCTTCCATTGGACCAAGTGGTGTAGGACACTTTCTCTCGGTGGTTGAACCCACTGGGAACTCGCTCGTAGTTCTCACACCCCTTGGGTGACTCCCCCCACAGGTTCGGGAATGGATGCAGCGGTCGAGACAGATCAGATGCAGACGGCGAGGCATACGACAGGGGCAAGGGCCCAGCAGCATAGTGACCTAGAGGGTCTAGCAGAGGTATCCCTTTTATATATTTCTTGAGTGAACCTTGTATGGTGAGGAATTATGTAAAGGAATTGTAATAATTTATTTGCAAGTTCAGAATGTAAAGTGTAATAAGTTTAATTTATGGTTCACTCCTGTATGCTTTCATTTCCGCATTAGTTTATTGAATGAAAGTTTAAATTTATAGTGATTTTTAGTACTCTGATATTGAGCTTCCGCATACACTTGTTGTGTTATTATGGATGTTACCGTTCCTTTCGGGTAGAAAAAGGTTTTACCCGATTGGCGGGTCTGTTGGCGTGCCCGAACCGTACAAATTGGCGGACTCGGGGCGTGACAGATTAGAGTGGTATCAGAGCCTAGGAATAGTCCTAGGTGGTTAGCCAACCTTAGGGAGACCCTAGGGATTAGCACGAGAGAGTGTGTGGATTATTGGGCGAAAGTATTTGATTGGTTATTGTTGTTCCCAAAAAGGATGTTGGGACTGATCGAGGGTGACGAGCTTTCATTCTTCGGATATTACGTTGGCGGCCGACAACGTAATGTTGGAGATGAAAAGGAGTACCCTCTTATACTTTCGCATGATTGGGTCGACGAGCCATTTTGTCGGTATATAGTTTGCGCGTTGCTCAAATGGCTAAAATTTGGGCAAATCGTTTCGTTGTGGTGTGCATATTAGCGATGACACCACATAGGGAGACGCACCTGCTTTGACTCGAGTCGCGAGAAGGCTCTGGGTCAAACGAGGTACACGAGCTGCGATAGCATGTGACCGCACTTGTTGGTGTGATCCAGCAGCAGGTCAAGCTTCTTGCCGTCAGCGAAAATTTTTCGCCGACAGGAAAACTGATTTCAACGCCTAAGTGTGGCGTCGATGTGGCAGTCGGAGCAGAAAGATAGGCTCCAGTGACTGATAGCGCAGCAAGCTGAGACTGCACAAACAACGTGTGAGTATACGGCGTCGCCGCCTGTAGGGGCGACAGTAAAGGGAGTGGCGGTGGCCGCCGAACTTTTGTCGGCGCAGCCAACACCTTCAGCATAGGGTGTTTTACGCTTGTGTCAGCTGAGTTGCTGGCAAAGTATGGTTAGTAAGGTCCAGTAAGAGACCGACTCGCGAGGTAAATGGTGATCGCTATGTCGCGAGAGCCAAGTTGCTGTGCCCTAAGGGTTAGGGCAAGAAAGATTTATGGGCCGGGCGGCGTGAGTTCGCCCTGATGACGGTAGTGACCGTGTGGCGTGTTGATTTTGGCTAGATTGCCGCATAGTGGAGTTAGTGAGGCCCAGAGTAGGCTTCAAGGTGCGAGGATCTCTCGAAAGAGCGAGAGTTTTATGGCGCCGATCCGATGGATCAGCGTAATGGCAAGGATTGCCACCGCAGGATTCGCGAGTTAATCACCAAAGTTGGTGAACAGTCGTTGTGATGCCTCAACCTAGTTGGGAGAGGTGTACAGGAGTCATACGCGTGTATAAGCAAGTTGCTTAACACTAGATATTTGCGAGTTAGCATGGGGGCGCTGGATGCCCAACTGTTCGGGTGCTCATGGAGCACAAGTATTGTTTAGCCCGAGAGAGCTGATTAGGTGGCGACGATTAGCGGGTTCGCTTAGGGACGATCCGTGCCTGGACCATGTTTGTTGGACTGTGGGCCTGTAGCCCAGTGGGCAGGCGCAGTCAGCTGTGTGAGACAGCGGCCCGAGACCTGACGGCGGGGCATGATAGAGATTTGGTCAGGACGGTAGTCCGAGCGATGACCCGGGAACGTGGAATGCCACGTGTGAGCATTGAGACTGTTAGTACACAGAGAGTGAGATATGACCAGGCCAGGCCGTAGAGCTAGTGGTGATTGAGGTGCTGTAGCTCCTAGTGGGAGTATTGGGGTAGTAATCCTAAGTGGGGATCTACCCGTATGACGTTTGGATCTGTGGGCTAGAGAGAGCCGTTGCACAGTGTTAGGCTAGTTTTGGGCTATAGGGCCCTATTTGACCGTGGTCTGTGAACCTATTAGTAGTCCGAGGTGTCGGGTTAGCTGATAACCGGGGACTTAGAGCACTAGCAGCGTGTGTGATAGTTGAGGACTTGTGGATTGGCTTTTGCCCTCCACATTAGGCAGCGGAGCGACCGGAATATGCGGTAAATGAATTGGCTGCAGATGCAGTCTCATAGTGAAAAGAATTGAAAATTCGCCAATAAAAACTGGGTTATTCGTGGCAAATGAGATAGCAAGTTCTCAGCTGTGTCTTTCACCTATTTGGTGAAAGTGGCCAGACACCAGGTCTGAGATTTTCCCTGGATTGAGATAGGGATTCAAGAGTGAGTTGCTCGTGTGGTTTCGGCGAGCAGGTAATAGGATGCCCGGTCACGATATATATAGTGAGCCCAGTAGTGAGGACAAGATTTCCTCCCTCTCGATCAAGTAGGAGTCGAGATGTGATTCAAGTTTCGAGGACGAAACTTATTTTAAGGGGGGTAGAATGTAATGTACCGAATTTTTGGCACATAAATAAGTGCAAATAAAAATAGTATAAAATACTATTGTTATGAAAGTTAAGGAAGTAAAGAATATTTGGAAGCGTGTTGGGCCCAAATCGGGTTAAAATGGAGAGATCTAAAAATTTATTTGAGAAAGGGGGCCCAGATTTTTAGTGGAAAATTCACAGTGTCGGAAAATTCCGAGAAAATTACGGGAGCCCCGTAAATATGTTTTAAGACCACAGAAAAAGTTTCGCGATGATCGGATACCCGATAGTGAAAACGGGCTCCGCCAACAGTGTCGAAAAATTCTGAGAAAATTTGGGGACCTTCGTAATTATGTTTTAAGGTCACGGTAAAAATTTCGTGTTGATCGGATACCCGGATTGCGAGAACGGGGTCCGCCAATGATTCTGGACATAGTGGGGCTTTGGTGGCCCAGAAATGGCCCAAACTGGAAATTTAAAATTTTCTGTGGTTAATTAGGCTGAAACGAAGCTGTCTGTCAAATTTGGACGGAAACGGACAAAAAACGAACAGAAAACGAGACAAAAAGTGAGTTGACGGGGGCTTTTGAGGGTTATTTAATTAATTAATTTAATTGGTTGTAGAGAGGGAATGCACGGAGTGGTTTTCGAAAATGGATTTTTTTTTAAGTGGGAGTTGGATATTTTTCTTGTGAGCAATTAAAGCTCCCAACCA
Organism: Tillandsia fasciculata; assembly: GCA_029168755.2. NCBI lineage: Eukaryota > Viridiplantae > Streptophyta > Magnoliopsida > Poales > Bromeliaceae > Tillandsia > Tillandsia fasciculata. The sequence continues at coordinate 13,153 of JAQOTM010001758.1, forward strand.
CCCCACCCACCTTCTCATTAATTAGCCTATAGCTAATTAATTTAGCAACCTCACTCCTTCCTCCTCTCTGAAACAGAGGAAAAGCTGGGAAGCAGAGGAAGAGTGAAGGAAAGAAAAGAAGGAAGAAGAAGAAGAATGGAAGGAAAAGAGAAATGGTGGTGATGCTTGAGGTTGGATTTTGACCCTGCTCGAAGCCGGGCGGAGCGTGCGAGCGGAGCGCGCGCGCGCCGAGCCTCCGTCAGGGTAAGTGCAGTTTTTTCGGATTGTGAGCTTGGATTTTTTTGAGTTTTGTTTTGGAGCTGTGTTTGTCGGACTGTTTGTCCGTGGCGGGGGAGAACACGCGCAGCGGGCGCCGCGCAAAGTTGGGCGCCGCGCTGCAGGTTGGCGAGCGCGCGGCACGGGCGCCTCGCGCAGGCAGGCGCCGCACAGCGCGCAGGCGCGCGCTGCGGGCGCCGCGCGCGGGCGGGCGCCTCACAGCGCGGCCGCGCGCTGTGGGCACGCGCAGGGTTTGCGCGTGCGGGCCGCCGCGCGGCGGACCCTTGCGCCGCGCAGCGAGCCCCGGTGCCGCGCCGCGCGGCTGCTGCAGCGCAGCACCGTGCGGCATCTGCTGCAGCGCCGGCGGCGGCTGCGGCGGCGCGGCGCGAGCGGGCGGTGCTGGTTTTGCCCTGTAGGTGGGGTTTTCTTGCGGTGTGGCTGTACTTGATCAGTTTTTCCCTTTGCTCTCGCAGGTTGACGCTGTGTGGCGCGGTTTCCGCCGTGGTGTCGAGCTAAGCTTGGTTCGAGTGCACGCGCGTGTTTGCCTCTTCACCTGAGCAGTTTGAGAGGTGTTGTGTTATGCTGAGGTGTTGTAGTATGTGTGTTTTGGAGTTGGATGATTATGTGAATTTTGGGCTTCGTTGGTGCATAAGAATTTATTTGTTCAATTAAGATGGAATTGAATTATACACATTGGTAGTGTGTAAGGGTGGAATTAAGGGATTGTGTATATGTGGACTTTAATTAGTGGTGTGCTATTGGAGTTGATTGAGTGTGTGTGTTTAATTTGGGATGGTTTTTGTGAAGAAATTAGTGGACAAATTGATGAGTGTTGTGCTGTGTATATGTGAGAAATTTGTTGGAGAGCTTTTAGTGTGCTGTGAGCAATTGGAGCTGATGTGTGTTGTAAGAGCTGGTAGGATGTAGGTGGATTGTGTAAGTTGTTAAGAATGCACCTATTCTTTTAGTGTGCAGTTATTAATTGGAGGGCTTTGGGAATGTGTTGTGGAAATTATGGATTTGGGGTTAAGTAAATATTAGCTATTTATATGCCTTGGAGCTGTAGGAGGTGTTATGTTTAAGAGTGTTGTGGTGTTATAGTTGGACTTTTGTAATTTGGGTATGTGAGCAGATTGTTGGGTGAGCATTAATTTATTAATGTGCTGTTTGGAGCTTTTAAGTGTGCAGTGAGTTACCTGTTGATGCTAGACATGGATTTATCTGTGTAGTTAGTGCGGGAGTTTCGGTGCGTATTGTATGGTGGCCGAGGAGCGAGCCGTGGCGCACAGGATTTTTGTGAAGACTCTGGTGGTTTTATTAGAGCTTCCGAGGATTTTTCTTCCGGAATTTGCGTCTGAGTTTTTACTGACGCGCACCGTTTTGCGTGCAGGTTTGATGGACGTGCACCGTTTCGCGTGCGGACCCGAGGGAAGTGCGCCGATTTGCGTGCAAGCTCGAGGAAACAAGTGTGATCGCGCGGAGACCAATTGCAAGTGTCTACAAGCAATTGGGGACGCTACAAGGTGGGGAATTCTGCCGAAATTGGGTGACCTCTCCCCTTGCTCCTTTGCTTTTCGATTTAGAAGCATGATAGTAGCCTGTTAGAGGCGTTAGGTAATTATGATTAAATTACATGTGTAGATGGATTCAGATGAAAAAGTGCAACTGTTGGTTGCCAGAGATAGAGGAATAGAGTGTGCATGTGTAGACGGACACAGAAGAAAGTGCAACTGTTGGTTGCCAAAATATTGATGAATATGCATGCGTAGAAGTAATTACTATTTTATGAATGAAATGAAAATAATTGCATGCATGAAAATGAATAGCTATTATGGTGTGATCATGTTAGGGTATAACCCTAGGAATCATGTGACATAAGGGAACAGGACATGTTGGTAGTAAGACTAGGAGAAAACCTAGATTCAGGGTTTAACGAGTGACATCAAACTTAGGAGTTATCCTAGGGAGGACGAGTGGCATGGTCTTAGGTGATAACCTAAGGACACTGGATAGAGTGATCAACATAGAGTCAGAGAACTCTAGGGTGTATATGGCATGGAACTTAGGTAAAGAGAACCTAAGGAGAATTAGTGTTCAACATAGAGTCAAGGAACTCTAAGATTAGTATGATATGGATCTTAGGTAAAGGAAACCTAAGGTGAATTAGAGGTCAGCATAGAGTCAAGTTGACTCTGGGATTCAGTAAGGAATCAAGAGAATGGAACAATGGATCAAATGTGGAGATATGAAAGGGAAAACAGGAAAGTAGAGTCATGTAATTCTAATATAACAGTGGAACATGCAATTAGAGTCAGTGTAACTCTAAGTTAATAGTGGAACAGGAAAAGAGAGTTAAGTTAACTCTAGGATTCAATGAGGAATCAGGAAAAATGGGATAAGATCCCAGGGTTAAAGAGTTTAACAGATATAACCCTAGAAAGTCATAGGGTGTATGGGCAAATGGACAATAACTTTAACTTCAATTTGAGTTAAATAAATGAAGGTGGAATGTTTAAGAGTCCAGGAGACTCTCTAGTTATCCTTATGGCGAGACCTAGGATAAGAGGTAAATTGTTGTAAAAAGGCAAAGTTTAAAGAGCAAGCTAAAAGTGGCTAAAAAGTATAAAGAGAATGTAAATGGTGCCTTCGAATTTGAGACTCGTCAAGTGGAGCAGGACTCCCTGGGCAGTGACCCGTCGGACGAGGTACTTTCGAAGGGCTAAAAGTGAAAGCAAGGAGCTAAATGCTCGAAGAAAAGAGAAAGTAAATTGCCAGTGGCAAAATGGGAGCTATAAGCTCGAATAAGAAAGGAAAGCAAGTGTTCAAAAGTAAAGAGGCTGAGAACTAAAATAAAAGAGAAAGAAAAAGAAAAGAAAAGAAAGAAAAATTAAAGATAAAACGGGCGTACCTCCGGGGGCGAACGTACAACGGTCAGGAGTTGGACAGGGTCCCTCTCCCGGGCAGCGACCCGTATGACTGGTAGATAGAGTACTCTTGTCAGAGTTGGGCAGTGACCCTATCGGGCAGTGTCCCGTATGACAAGTCCCCCCGGCAGGACGGGGTAACACCTGCGAGTGTTATCGACAACCTTAGAAATCTTATCTTATGGTAGCAGGACTACCGGGCTGGGGCCCGTTGGATAAGAAATTTCTGAGGGTTAACTTGAACTAAAGCACCAGAATCTAAAGAATAAAGAAAAATAGAGTGGCCAAGGTGGCCGGGTTAGTTGACCCTGTATTCAGCGGCATAGTGGCCGAGTTGGTGCTTAGCAGCCTAGTGTGGCTAGACAGAGTAGTGCTGGGTAGATGGTTATACACAGATAGTGTAGTGATATGTTATATTGCATAGCTGCATTTTTATATTGAGGATTTAGTTTCCTAGCACTATTATTATTGCTTCCATTGGACCAAGTGGTGTAGGACACTTTCTCTCGGTGGTTGAACCCACTGGGAACTCGCTCGTAGTTCTCACACCCCCTGGGTGACTCCCCCCACAGGTTTGGGTTTGGATGCAGCGATCGTGACGGTTCAGACGCAGACGGCGAGGCGTACGACAGGGGCAAGGGCCCAGCAGCATAGAGACCTAGAGGGTCTAGCAGAGGTATCCCTTTTATATATTTCTTGAGTGAACATTGTATGGTGAGGAATTTATGTAAAGGAATTGTAATAAATTTATTTGCAAGTTCAGAGATGTAAAGTGTAATAAGTTTAATTTATGGTTCACTCCTGTATGCTTTCATTTCCGCATTAGTTTATTAAATGAAAGTTTAAATTTATAGTGATTTTTAGTACTCTGATATTGAGCTTCCGCATACACTTGTTGTGTTATTATGGATGTTACCGTTCCTTTCGGGTAGAAAAAGGTTTTACCCGATTGGCGGGTCTGTTGGCGTGCCCGAACCGTACAAATTGGCGGACTCGGGGCGTGACATTGTCCCTCAGAACTTTTCTTATCCTTTGAGAAGTTCTCTTGCTTTCTTGACTTTTGGCTTGAGAATCCCTTGCCTTTCTTGGACTTTTCGAAGGATGAAGATTTGCTTGGATTTCCCCTTCGAAAGTTGCGGCGAAACTTCCTTGTCAAGAGAGCGAGCTGCTTCTCAAAGTCCTCCATAGAAATGTTCTCGTCGTCGTCCGAGGAGGATGAATCCGCGTCTTCTTCTTTAGTTGATTTCAATGCATAACCTGAAGACTTAGAAGAGGATGCCTTTCCAGAAGAATAGTTAGTAGGAAAAGTCATTTCATAAGTTTGTAAAGCACCTACTAATTCTTCTACACGCATTTCGTCCGGGTGTTTAATTGTTTCAATGGCTGCAACCTTCGGGCGAAATCGTTCAGGAAGAGTTCTTAGAATTTTTCTTACAACTTTAAATTCTGGAATCTTCTCTCCCAAGTTAGCACATGAGTTCACGATGTCTTGCAATCGTGTGTAATAGTCAGTGAAAGATTCATTCTCTGCCATAGAGATAGAGTCAAACTTGCTCGTGAGCATTTGCAGTTTCTGAATCTTCACTAAGTTAGTTCCCTCATGCGTAACTTGCAGAACATCCCAGATTTCTTTCGCAGTCTCACATGCCGAGACGCGAGAGAACTCAGTTTGTGACAAAGCATTAAATAGAGCATTAATCCCTTTGCCATTGTAAGAAGATAAGTCTATCTCTTCCTTGGTCCATTTCGACCTAGGTTTTAAGGTGCGAACATCATCTAAAATTTCAGTTGGATTAGACCATCCTAATTCAATTGATTGCCACACCCTTTCGTCGATGGAAATTAAGAAAGCTTTCATCCGTACTTTCCAGTACGCATAATTTGTTCCATCAAAGAAAGGAGGTCGATTGATGTTTCCACCTTCAACCATTGTTTACAACCCTATTCCCTCTCTGATACCACTTGTTGGGTTTAGGTTAATAAGGATCTAAATAGGGGAAAAAAACACCTAGAGGGGGGTGAATAGGTGTAAACAATAAACACTCAAAAAATCATTGTGCGATAAAACCCAATGCGGAAAAATAAAAGAACACACAAGATTTTTACGTGGAAAAACTCCAAACCGGAGTAAAAAACCACGGGACCGATAACACGGCGAAATCCACTGTCACGCCCCGGGTGTCACGCCCCGGGGTAACCAGAACCCGGGCCCGCCAACAGATCCGCCGTGTACACAGAATTTTCCATGTACACGAAGCGCTGGTAACCTGCTCAGATAGATAATATACAGTAGAAGAGCATAAACAGAGCTGAACTAATAGAACTAGCAGTAATCTCAGACTGGAATAAACCGTAAACTGTAATAAAAGTACAATATACTCCCAGCTCACGATAAATAATACAACCAGCTGGCCACAGCCAGACCCAAAAGTAAACTACTAAAGTCTGAGATACAAAAGGGGAGTACAGTAATAGTCTGGCTAAACTCTCGCTCGGGGTAGACGATCTAGCTAGTCGGCGATCCTCTTACCTCGATCTGCCGCTGAAGGCCCAGCAGCTCCCACAGTCGACTCTGCAAAACAAAGGGGAAGAAAGAACAAGAAACAACAATGGGGGTGAGAACTACTAGATAAACCAGTAGCCTCCCCTAGTGGGTAAAACCTCTGATGCTGACGCACCCACTAGGAATAAAGAGGCAAAAAGGAAAGAACAGTGGTATGCAATAAAGACTGCTGAAAAGAAACTACCACTACTATGCCTCTAAATGCAGTGCCAAAAGATGACTGTATAGATGCAACTATAAAGCTGACTGCCCAAAGAAAACCCAATCAGTGGGCCAGGAAATACTGGCACTGCCTGCTCTGTCATCACTCACAACTCACCAACTGACCGGCACCCATCACGGTCTAAAAGCCTACTCCGGAGTGGCACTCGAGGGGAGCGACCCACACGAGTAAAGTATCTCTGTATCAATCATCTCTGTAACCGATGTCTCACAATAGCAGGACTGGATCATGACCATGATCAAAGTGGGAATACTCCATCCACTAATGCAACCCTGATCCCCAATCTGGTGTGATAATAACATTTGGTCAACCGCCTAACATCCGCGGTTGCCACTATGCCCCACAATCCCTAAGACATGCCCAAACTGTCCCAAGCAATACTATCTCCAAAATCCCGATCAGACTCGAGCATCATGCATCGATAGAGAAGAATAACAATAACAGATGTTTTCTCCTAAGTCAAATCCCATAATATCGTGCTGCAATAAAATAGTGGCTTAACTAGTTGTCCAATAAGCATGCAAGTGTTCTCTTTTAAAAACATTTAGAAAGGACTAAGTTTCATGTGAAGAATACTTTTAGAATTATTTTAATAATATTGTTGGGTTACTAATTTGCATGCGGTTCACGATATAGCAATGTCCAATTTCCTTGTCCCAGATTTATCACATAGAAGCTACTAAATTAATTTAGGGGCCAATACAATAGGTTATATATACACAAGTTATCTATCACATGCATAGTTGGGAAACTCTTTTATTCCTAGTGTGCAAATCAACAAAGAGGGATACGCAACCACCCACCTCGAAAAGCGTGCACAATGTACCCAGAAAATACCCGCTGTCCTCTAAACACACCGTCAGCTGCAACAAATCCTACAACATCACATAAGTGTACACGGTGTAAAATATACAGTTTCCAAACACACATTTGCTGTTTTAAAATCAGCACGCAAAACGAGGAATTTTCACCTCTGTCCCGAGCTCCTAAAATCCCAGAAAAATCACGGTTGCGTTCCTCGCGAAAAATCACCCAAAATCGACTCTTGAATCGCCTCGATCCGATATTCCTACGCGGAGAAATAATTCGTCGAAGTCGCCGCTGTCCAAAAATCCAAACAGCAAAATGGGGTGTCAAATCACCTCGGGAATCGTGCCAAAGAATCGGAATCTGGAGAAACCATCAACACGAAAAACGAAGCCCTACCTCTTAGGAACACACTGGCGAAGAAATCGTCGAAATCGGACTCCTGTACTGCGCAGGGGACTCCTCGGACTGAAATGCGACGATAACGGGCCGAAATGGGGGAAAACCGAGGCACACTGTAAAATCCGGACGCCGCTGTCGATCTTCCCGAAAATCTGGGAACGCACCACGAGGTAGAAAAATGTGAGAGGAACAACTTCTCTTCTCACCTCTCTCCCTGGATCTCTCTCTTTCTCTCGGAAAAAGCCCAACAAGAGAGGGGAGGGGCCTTTAATAGGCCCAACAAACAATTGGGAAATCCCCACTGTGTCCCCACTTTCGGGCGCAGTGGGGATTTCGGGCTGCTACAGTGCGGCCCGGCCCGCCAGATTCCGGGCGCGCACAGTGCGGCCCGGCCCAGCCCGGCCGCGCACGGGATCCGGCCGCACGTCCACCGCCCGTCCGACCCGCTCCTGGGCCCGACACGTGTCCGCCAAACAGGCGGCAGCCGTGCGGGCCCAGTGGGGGAGCGCCACGTGCCCCCCTCCCCGGTCAGCCCGCGTGCGGCGCCCGCCAATGGCGTGGCGCCACGTGGGGCGGCGCCGCCCCGCCCGACACGGGCGCCGGTCCGTCAACGCGCCGCCCGCGTGCGCGTACGGCCGCCCACGCGCGGTGTTGCGTGCGCCGCGCACACATGAGCCGCCCCAACCCGGGGCCGCCACGTGGCGCGCCCCGGTCCACCGTGCACCGCGCCTGACCCAGCGCCTGCCCGGCCTGCCCGCGCTGCCCGCGCACCCTCCCGTGCGCCGCGCGCCCTGGACCGGACCAACGGGCGCCTGCCACGTGGCCCGCCGGTGCACCGTGCACCGGCGGTCCGCTCCGTGGACCGAGAGCCGTGCGCCGGCCCAATAATAAGGCGCCACGTGTCCCGGCCGGTCCACAGACCCCCCCGTGCACCATTTTGCGCAGAAAACTTCCGGGGGTCCGTTTTTGGGCATCCGGACTCCAAATTAAATAAGTAAATAGCCGTTTTCAAGCGTTTTTCCGCGCTGAATCCAAATACGGCCTCCGTTTAGCCTGATTCCATTCCAAAATTCGGCAAAGTCAGCCGAAGGTCAGGCTCGCTTCCAAAACCACCCTAAGTCCAAACAACACATCACTTTGACATGTTGGGGCCCAACACACCAACACTAGGTGTTACACACCCCGAAATAGGGGAAAAACATAGGGGAAAAACTGGGACACTACATCCTCCCCCACTAACAAAAGTTTCGTCCTCGAAACTAAAATCATACCTCAATCCAGAGCCTCGAACAAGTAGGGGTAGGCGTCCATCATCTCTGACTCTGGCTCCCACGTCGCCTCGCGCTCATCATGATGGCTCCAAAGGATCTTCACATAGGGAATGGTACGATTGCGTAATTCTTTCACCTCCCGATCAAGAATCCGCACTGGGCGCTCCTCATATCTCAAATCCTCGCTGATCTCGAGAGGTGCAAAGTCGATGACGTGCGACGGGTCGAAGACGTACCTCCTCAGTGTGGAAACATGGAAAACATCGTGGACACCAGCCAGTCTCGGGGGAAGTGCAAGTCGATAAGCAACAGGCCCGATACGCTCCAACACCTCGAATGTCCAATGTATCGGGGGCTGAGTTTCCCGCGAATGCCGAACCTCCTGATCCCCTTAGACGGCGAGACTTTCAGAAATACATGATCTCCAACCTGAAACTCTAAGTCTCGTCGCCGAACATCAGCATAGCTCCTCTGTCGGCTCTGAGCGGTCTGAAGATGCTGTCGAATCACCCGGACCTTCTCCTCTGCCTCTAGCAGTATATCTGGCCCCAAGGTCCGTCTCTCGCCTACGTCACTCCAATAAAGTGGTGATCGGCACTTGCGTCCATACAACGCTTCAAACGGAGCCATCTGTATGCTCGCTTGAAAGCTGTTGTTGTACGCAAACTCAACCAAGGATAAGTGCCGAATCCAACCTCCGCCGAAATCCAAGACGCAAGCCCTCAGCATGTCCTCCAAGATCTGTATGGTCCGCTCTGACTGCCCATCAGTCTGAGGATGAAAAGCTGTACTGAATCTGAGCTGAGTCCCCCATCGCAGTCTGCAAACTCCCCCAAAAACGCGAGGCAAACCTCGGATCCCTATCAGACACAATGGAGGCGGGTACTCCATGTAGTCTCACAATCTCATCAAGGTATAGCTGGGCTAGTCGATCGAGTGGCCAAGTAGTCTGCATAGGCAAGAAGTGCGCTGACTTGGTAAGTCGATCCACCACTACCCAGATAGCATCTGCTCCGCCCTGTGCCCTCGGCAATCCGACCACAAAGTCCATGGTAATGTGGTCCCACTTCCACTCAGGGATGGGAAGACTTTGTAACCTTGCCAGTGGCACCCGATGCTCAGCTTTTACTTCTGACAAGTCAAACACTGGGCCACAAATCTCCCCACAATCCCTCTTCATGCCATTCCACCAAAATGTGCCTTGAGGTCCTTATACATCTTAGTCCCCCCAGGATGAAGGGTATAAGGTGTATAATGGGCCTCTCTCAGTATCTGCTCTCTGATCTCAGCATCCACTGGCACACATGCTCGGTCCCTGTACCTCAGTACTCCCGCAGCATCCACTGTAAAATCCCCTGACTGATCACTCGGAAGCTGATCTCGAATCCTGGTCAAGTGGGGGTCCTCACTCTGTTTCTCCCTGATCCTGTCCAGCAGAGTGGGCTGCACGACTAATGACGTCAGTCTAGCAGAGACCCCAGGGGACACAACCTCTATCTCGAGCCGTCTCATCTCCTCCAATAGGGGCGCCTGGTCTGTGATCAACATAGACAAACTCTGAACTGCTCTCCGGCTCAAAGCATCAGCGACCACGTTAGCCTTGCCTGGGTGGTAAAGGATATCCACATCATAATCCTTTAGTAGCTCTAACCACCTGCGCTGCCTCAAATTAAGCTCCTTCTGTGTGAACAGATACTTTAAGCTCTTGTGGTCGGTGTAGATCTCACAATGCTCCCCGTACAGGTAATGGCGCCAAAGCTTCAGTGCAAACACCACGGCAGCGAGCTCTAAGTCGTGGGTAGGGTAATTCTTCTCGTAATCCTTGAGCTGTCTCGATGCATAAGCAATTACCCTCCCATCCTGCATCAACACGCAACCCAGTCCACTGTGCGATGCGTCACTGTAGATCACATATCCTTTCCCCATAACAGGGAGGGAAAGGATAGGAGCAGTCATCAGTCTGTCCTTCAGCTCCTCGAAGCTCTTCTGGCAGTCCTCACTCCAGATAAACTTAACCCCTTTTCGCGTCAACCGAGTGAGGGGTGTGGAAAGCTTCGCAAAGCCTTCCACAAACCGACGATAATAACCAGCTAATCCCATGAAGCTGCGCACCTCTGATACAGTCGTCGGTCGGGGCCAATCACGAACTGCCTCAATCTTCGCCGGGTCTACAGCTACACCGGCGGCGGAAATCACATGGCCCAAGAAAGCTACCTCCCGAAGCCAAAACTCGCACTTCACCAGCTTGGCATACAACTTCTTCTCCCGCAGAAGTTGTAGCACAGTCCTCAAGTGCTCCTCATGCTCGGCCTCGCTTCGGGAGTAAACCAGGATATCATCTATGAACACCACCACAAAGCGATCCAGAAATGGCCGAAATATCCTGTTCATCAAGTCCATAAAGGCGGCAGGGGCATTAGTCAATCCAAATGGCATAACTGTAAACTCATAATGCCCGTACCGTGATCTGAAAGCAGTCTTAGGAATATCCTCGGCCTTCACCTTTAATTGGTGGTAACCAGACTGTAGATCAATCTTGGAAAAGACACAAGACCCTTGCAGCTGATCAAAGAGATCGTCGATGCGCGGCAGAGGGTACTTGTTCTTGATGGTCACTTTATTCAGCTCCCTATAGTCCACACACAGTCTAAGTGACCCATCCTTCTTCTTCACGAATAGCACCGGTGCTCCCCAGGGCGACACACTGGGTCTAATGAAACCCTTATCCATCAAGTCTTGCAACTGTGCTTTAAGCTCTCTCAGCTCAGCCGGTGCCATCCGGTAAGGAGCCTTAGAGATTGGCGCAGTTCCTGGAACTACGTCAATCACAAACTCGATCTCTCTGTCGGGCGGCATACAAGTCAGCTCAGGTGGAAACACATCCGGGAACTCGCGGACGATAGGGATATCCCCGAGTCCCGGTGCCGCCGTAGGCCCCTCAACAACACTAGCCAAAAAGGCTACACATCCTCGATGAATCATCCGCCTCGCTCGGGAAGTCGAAACCATAGAGGCAAAGAAAGCACTCTGACATCCCCGGTACACCAACACCTCCTGGCCTGGCTCTCTAAAAGTGACAGTCCTCTCGGCACAGTCAATAGTCGCAAAATACCGAGCCAGCCAGTCCATCCCGAGAATCACATCAAAATCCTGCAGCTGTCTCAAGACCAACAGGTCTGCTGGCATAATCCAGGACTCGATCTGCATCGGGCAGGACCAACAACACTCCTCCACGAGCAAAGTGTGATCGGGAATCTGTACCTCTCGTGCACGTGGCAAAAGTCCTACCTCTAACCCATGTAATGATGCAAAAGATCTACTAATGAAAGAATGCGATGCTCCAGTATCAAATAAGGTGCGAGTCCTAATGCCAGAAAGTAAAGTGATACCTGCCACCACATGGTCCGCTGCTGAAGAATCCTCTACCTGTGCAGCATACACCCGCCCACTCTGAGCTGGAGGGCGATAGTCGGTGGAATGAGAAGAAGATGGCCTGCTCGCTGGAGCATAAGGCCGCTGAGCCGTCGACCGCTGCTGCGATGATACTGGGGCAGATGCTGAAGAAGGGGCGGCTGAGGTCGAAAAGGGGCACGCAGCTCGAATGTGCCCTGGCTGTCCACATCCATAGCAACGACCCCACCGCTGGTCGCAGGTGCCGGGGAAATGCGGACCTCCACAGAAAATACAACTGCTGGGAGCCCGTGTCTGTCGGGACTGCTGCTGCTGAGACTGTCGCTGTCGCTGTGGCTGCCGCTGAGATCCGCGCTGCGACGACTGCGATTTCTGCTGCTGCTGCTGCTGCTGCTGGGCCTCTGGGATCCACCAGGCCCTCGCCGCTCCGAACGCCCACGGCCCTGAAACTGAGGCGGTGGCGGTCGGGGCGGCCTCCAAGTACTGGCCTGTCCCCCCTCATCCTGGGCTGGTCGCTTTCTGTCGGAGCCCTGAGCGACCGCGGCCCTCTGTCTGGCCACCACCTGATCACCTCTCTCCACCCACTGTGCATGCTCTGCGGCTGCATCCAGAGTCTGAAATCTCTGAGCATGCACCAGGGTGTAAATCTCTGGACGAAGGCCTCCCTCGAACATCTCAACCTGGTGCGGCCCGTCACGAGCGACGAAGGGCACGCAGTTCAACAACTCCATGAACTCCTGGAAATAGGCATGGGCCGATCGCTCGCCCTGCTGCAGGTTCTTCAAGTCGTCCTCCAACTTCTTCTTCACACTGGTCGAAAAATAGGTGTCCAGCACCAACCGTCGGAACTCCTCCCAGGGCAGCTGCCGAGAAATCCGGAACTCCGGTGGCTCCACCCGCTGCCACCAAAAATCAGCATCCCCGTCCAAACAGTGCACCGCCATGTGCACTCGATACTTCGGGTCGATGAAGAAATCCCGAAAAAGCTTCTCCATCGCAGAAAGCCATTTCCCAACAGCCGAGGGCGGGGCATCCCGCCCTGAGAATCTCGGTGGTCCCCGCTTAACAAACTGGGCGAGTTTGTCAGCAAAATCCCGCTCCTCCTCCGCAGTCAAAGGCTGAATAGCTCCAGGAGCCCCGCTACTCGAAGATGGCGCTGACGGCACAAAAGGTGCAACAGGAGGCACAAAGGCCTCAGGAACAGCTGGGGGTGGTGTCTCTCTCTGAGCGAGCAGCTGATCAATCCTCTGCTGCTGCTGACGATGGCTCTCCGCCAATTGGGCCATCATGGCCCGCAGCTCAGCAATCTCAGTGGATCCCGTCTGCTCCGGCTCACCAGGGGGTGTAGGGGCACCCAGAGCGGGAATCCGACGTCGGGGAGGCATCCTGCCACAAGAAAACACGAATCAGTAACATAACCCCACACGACCCAATCTAGCGAAAGTCAAAGACATCCCCCAATTTCTGCGACTTTATGTTGTCTGCAGCCAACATAACGGTCCACCAGAAATTGGGTATGTCGATCCCTCCTCACTCACTGGAAGAGTCCAATAAATAAATCAACGACTTTCGCAAAGTGTCACGCCTCTCACGCCCTATCATCCTAGGGTCTGCCAAAAGCCTAGGGTTTCCTAAGTCCCAACTGACCTATCCCTAAGCTCTGATACCAACTTAATCTGTCACGCCCCGGGGTAACCAGAACCCGGGCCCGCCAACAGATCCGCCGTGTACACAGAATTTTCCATGTACACGAAGCGCTGGTAACCTGCTCAGATAGATAATATACAATAGAAGAGCATAAACAGAGCTGAACTAATAGAGCTAACAGTAATCCCAGACTGAAATAAACTGTAAACTGTAATAAAAGTACAATATACTCCCAGCTCACCATACATAATACAACCAGCTGGCCACAGCCAGACCCAAAAGTAAACTAATAAAGTCTGAGATACAAAAGGGGAGTACAGTAATAGTCTAGCTAAACTCTCGCTCGGGGTAGACGATCTAGCTAGTCGGCGATCCTCTTACCTCGATCTGCCGCTGAAGGCCCAGCAGCTCCCACAGTCGACTCTGCAAAACAAAGGGGAAGAAAGAACAAGAAACAACAATGGGGGTGAGAACTACTAGATAAACCAGTAGCCTCCCCTAGTGGGTAAAACCTCTGATGCTGACGCACCCACTAGGAATAAAGAGGCAAAAAGGAAAGAACAGTGGTATGCAATAAAGACTGCTGAAAAGAAACTACCACTACTATGCCTCTAAATGCAGTGCCAAAAGATGACTGTATAGATGCAACTATAAAGCTGACTGCCCAAAGAAACCCAATCAGAGGCCAGGAAATACTGGCACTGCCTGCTCTGTCATCACTCACAACTCACCAACTGACCGGCACCCATCACGGTCTAAAAGCCTACTCCGGAGTGGCACTCGAGGGGAGCGACCCACACGAGTAAAGTATCTCTGTATCAATCATCTCTGTAACCGATGTCTCACAATAGCAGGACTGGATCATGACCATGATCAAAGTGGGAATACTCCATCCACTAATGCAACCCCGATCCCCAATCTGATGTGATAATAACATTGGTCAACCGCCAACATCCGCGGTTGCAACTATGCCCCATATCCCCTAAGACATCCCAACTGTCCCAAGCAATACTATCTCCAAAATCCCGATCAGACTCGAGCATCATGCATCGATAGAGAAGAATAACAATAACAGATGTTTTCTCCTAAGTCAAATCCCATAATATCGTGCTGCAATAAAATAGTGGCTTAACTAGTTGTCCAATAAGCATGCAAGTGTTCTCTTTTAAAAATATTTAGAAAGGACTAAGTTTCATGTGAAGAACACTTTTAGAATTATTTTAAATATTGTTGGGTTATTAATTTGCATGCGGTTCACGATATAGCAATGTCCAATTTCCTTGTCCCAGATTTATCACATAGAGGCTACTAAATTAATTTAGGGGCCAA
>JAQOTM010001759.1:0-27982 GCA_029168755.2 Tillandsia fasciculata
GACCAGCAGGGAAGTTACAGCCCTTACGGTACAAGAGTGGAAATGGGATCAGATCACCAGGGATTTTGTCACTGGTTTTCCTCGATCACAACCGGGCCACGACGCAATCTGGGTCGTAGTCGATAGATTAACCAAGTCAGCTCACAAGCTTGCGGTACATACAATTGGACCCCGAACGGCTAGCTCAAGTTTACATCAACAATCGTGAGACTACATGGGTACCGGCATCGATCACCTCTGACAGGGACACCGCTTTGTTTCGAAATTTTGGCAAAGTCTTCAGCGGCCATGGGGACCAGACTACAATTCAGCACCGCCTTCCACCTCAGGACGGACGGACAGTCAGAGCGCACGATACAACCCTAGAGACCTGGCTTCGCGCCTGTGCTTGATTGGGGAATCGGTTGGAACACGCTACCTACCCCTCGTGGAATTCGCCTACACAAACAGTTACCAGGCCAGCATCCAGATGGCACCACTACGAGCCTTATACGGAAGACGCTGCCGATCCCCGATTTGTTGGGACGACTTGGGGTAACGAAACTCTTGGACACCGATTTAGTGAGGAACTGAAGATAAAGTGCGCCTTATAAGACAGCGCCTGCTGACCGCCACCAGAGTCGACAGAAGAGCTACGCCGACCAGAGGCGCCGTGACTTGGAATTTCAAGTGGGGGAACACGTGTTTTCTGCGGGTCTCGCCAGCCAGAGAATCAAGCGTTCGGACTAAGGGGCAAGCTGAGCCCACGTTTGTGGGGCCTTTTGAGATCCTAGAGCGCATTGGCCCGTAGCCTACCGCCTCGCCCTACCACCAAGCCTCTCGACCGAGTTCACGACGTGTTCCACGTCTCGATGCTTCGAAGTATCTCCCCGACCCGTCACACGTCCTGGATGCCTCTGCACTCGACCTTAAAGAGGACCTAAGCTTCGAAGAAACTCCAGTGAAGATCCTGGCAAGGGAAACAAAATCACTACGAAATCGGACTATCCCCTACCTTGAAGGTGCTTTGGAGCAACCATGAAGAGCGGGAAGCCCACTTGGGAACTGGAATCCAAGATGAGGGAGTGCTACCCCGACCTTTTCACTCCTATCCGGTTTGAGTTTCGAGACGAAACCTCTTTTAGAGGTGAGTGTGTAATAGCCGCGGGTTTTCGAACCGCTTTTAGGCAAAGGGGCCCGGGGGTTTGATTTTCTTTTGTCATTTTGGGCAGGCCGTCGGGGGCTCGCGGGTATTTTTAGAGAATAAAGCTCGCGAAGCGGAGGCCGGCGGCGCGATCGGATTGGATTTCCGACCCCGGAAGCTCCCGGAATAAATTCCCGAAGTTGCTGCGGTTCGGGTGTTCGGCACGTCCTTTTTGAGGTAAACCAGACCCAGATTTAATTACCTTCTTTTTATTCAAGCTTGTTTAATTTCGGTAAAGTTTCGGGATCCGACATAATTTAATTTAATTTAACGTAATTTAATTTATGTTGTTTCTAACAATCCGGGTTGATTTGGTGCTAGGCTAGCATTTGGGTTGGACGCGGGTTAGGCTCGATTGTACCAAAATAACTTATTAATTGGGGGGTTTGTGCGGTGAGGTTTAGGAACCCCTTCTCAACCTTCTATCTCCTTTGGCACGCACGACTCGAGCAAAGACAGTGACCGTATCCCCAAACCCTCATTCGGCATCCCCAAACCCTCCCTCGGATCGGCGTCACCACACCGGACCTACGAGAACGGACGATCCCTTCTTCCCAAACCTTCGTCGTCCTCATCAAGGTGAGATGGGAATTTAGTTTTTTCTTTCCTCGCGTTGAGTTCTTGATCATCTTGACCGGAAGGGGTGAGGCACAGGCGGCGGATTTCCCGGAATCCGCCGCACGTGCGAGAAACCCCCCCCCCATCCGGCGCTCTCATGCGACCCGCACGGGGCCAGGCGGCGCCCAGCCCCCGCGTGCGGGATGACCCGCACGGGGCCGAGCGCACGCCCAGCCGCGTGCGGGATGACCCGCACGGGGCCGGGCGGCGCCCAGCCCCCGCGTGCGGGGTGACCCGCACGGGGCCGGGCGCACGCCCAGCCGCGTGCGGGGTGACCCGCACGGGGCTGGGCGACGCCCAGACCCGCGTGCGGGGTGACCCGCACGGGGCCGGGCGGCGCGCCCAGCCCGCGTGCGGGGTTGGCCGCAGGGCTGGGCGGCGCCCAGCCCCGCGTGCGGGGTGACCCGCACGGGGCCGGGCAGCGCGCCCAGCCCGCGTGCGGGGTAGCCGCAGGGCTGGGCGGCGCCCAGCCCCGCGTGCGGGGTGACCCGCACGGGGCCGGGCAGCGCGCCCAGCCCGCGTGCGGGGTAGCCGCAGGGCTGGGCAGCGCCCAGCCCCGCGTGCGGGGCGCCCGCACGGGGCCGGGCGCGCGCTCAGCCCCACGTGTGGGTTGCCCGTACGGGGCTGAGCACGCGCACGGCCCGCGTACGGACGGAGAGCCGCGAACCCGACGAGCGGTTCGCCTGCCTCTCGTCTTCATCCGCGTCTGAGAGTCGCTTTTCTCCTCGCGGCAGGTGTGCGAAGGAGCCGAGCGGGAGTACCAGGGCGCGAGGGAGCGGAGCGTTGACGCCTACTAGCGACAGGTGGGTTGAGAGTGGCATTTTAGCGTCAATTCCATTGCTCGTTTCAATTTAACTATTACATGTTAATGCTCATCTTAATGCTATTAGAAGTTATTGCTACGGGTTATTGCTACGCGTTGTTAGTTAGGGGATTTCATGTCCTAATATTGCAGTTACTGTCTTTCCCTTGACTATGCTATTGGTAGGGCAACATGAGTTTACATACCTTTACTTTACTCTGACTTGCGCAACATATGGTTATATACATTGTTATTATGTTCATAGCATTCATGTTCATGTTATCGTGTTCATTTGCGATTACGTATTAGTTCATATACATTGCGATTACTGCTTTATTATTGTTCATGCGTTGTTATTCCTGGGCTCGAGGCAGCAACACGTGCACCCGCGGTTTGGCCACCGTGAGGGGTGCACTTTTCCGGAAAAGCGGTCTATGACCCGTGTATACCCACGAGGTGACGTAGTGGGGCCCCTTATTAGTTGTGGGGTTGAGGCGCCGAGGTGCGAGCGGTGCGACCCGCCGGTTTAGTTGTCCGGCGTGGTCGGGTTTCTGCAGGTACGGTATGGGCCGTCGGTAGTGGACCGATGCGGCTAGGTATTACAGGATGCAGGTATACAGGTTGTCATTCTTCCCTCCCCGAAAAGGGTGGTTGCTCCGGTTATCGCCACGGTTTGTTTTTATTATTTCCCCTGCTCTGCATTTATTAGTCGCTGACTTCCCACTTGGTGACAGGGTCCAGGCGAGGGGAGAGGTAGGAGGCGGTGAGGACGGTGTTGTCGCAGCGGGATTGTGGGAGGCTCTGGATTATATACTTTCTTTTCTTTTCAGCTTTTCATTTATGTTGTAGGCATGTGTGAGGTTCCCGATACCCTTGTGGGGTCGACAAAGATGTCGGTATTTGGTTATTCGTTTATGCATTACTTTCCCTTTATTTTCTGCTGGCCGTTTGAAAACAAAACAAAGTCAAAGAAAAGATTGCGAAAACCGTTTTCAAAAATCTAAGTGTCGTGTGGGCACTGACTTCAAAACCGTGTGGATTTATGGATTGCGAAATGAGTTTTCAAAACTTGGGTGTCGTGTGGGCACCGTTTTCAAACCTCGTGGATTTATGTTGATTTCAAAACTAGTTTTCAAAATATAAGTGCCGGGTGGGCGCTCTTTCAAACCTGAGGATTTATCCTTTCCAAACTGATCGGCCAACTGTTTGAATGGTTAGAACTAATGATGTACGATTCTGATTGTTGTGATTGAATGATTGTGTGTGACTCTGAACATGTACTAAACGCTACGCCGTGCATATACAGGGGAGACTCTGTCCGTTTACAGAGAGATCCTGTATATGCGGCGGGTCTGGGCACGCACCGGGGAGAAAGGCATTTCAAACAAAAAAAAAAAAAAAAAAAAAAAACTTTGGACACGCTAATCAAACCTTTTTACTAAATACTTCCGCTGAATGAAACCCCCGGGGCGTGACAGATTAAGATGGTATCAGAGAGGTTCGTTCAATCACAACAGCAATGCCGACATTCGTGATAATGCCTCACACACCTACAAGTGAATGAAACGGGTAGGGTATAGGATTGTAGAACGTGAGTGAACGAGGGCGGGAGTTGGAGTCTTTCTTCGCACAAAAAGGGTACACTGGTTGTAGTTTAAAGTCTGATTTTGACCTTCTTGTGAGTGACAGATATGGCCCGTACAAGGTCATCAGCTGGGGACGCCGAGGCAGACGCGACCACGTCCACGGCTGCGGAGAACCAGCTCCTGCGGCAGCAGTTGCGGGAGATGGCAGGACAACTGGCGACACTGACCGATCACGTGCGTCAGTTGACGCAGCAGCAGCAGGCCGCGCCAGGGACGGCCGCCCCGGTCCCTCCGCCGGGGCCGACAGCACCGGCCGCGGCACCACCGACAGCACCACCACCAGCGGCGACTACGGGGCCGGCACCAGGGACAACTAGCCGGGTCGTTCTGGAGGAAACAGTGGTCACGCCTACTCCTATCGCGGCTGCCGCCGCCACGAGTGGAGGGGCTGTGGTGATGACCGAGCGGGATCGAGTGCGGGCCAACTTGAAGGACTTTAAGAAACACGACCCGCCCACGTTCGAAGGGGACACGACTGATCCATGGGTCGTTGAGAACTGGGTGGGGTCGATGGAGAAGCTTTTTGAAGATCTACTCATGGAGGATGATGAGCGGGTTCCCCTGGCAGTCCATTGCCTAGAGGGGAATGCCCGTTTATGGTGGAAGACGGTGCGCCCAGATCCAGCTAAGGGCACCGCTTTCCCGTCCTGGGAAACTTTCAAGAAAGAGCTATTCGAGGCCTTCTTCACCAGCAGCGTCAAGAAGAAGTTGGAAGATGATCTGAACCATATCCAGCAGGGAAACCGGACGGTCATGGAGTACCAGCGAGAGTTCGTCCGTCTAGCGAATTGCGTCCCGTTCGTCATAAGGGACGAGGCTCATAAGGCGCAACTTTTTGTGGACGGCCTGCGGAGTAATATCTTTGAAGTGGTGCAAGCAGCTGACCTGCATACATTCCAGAAAGTGGTCGACAGGGCCACCACGGTGGAGCGGGGCTTTGCCATCACCCGCGCAAGAAGGGAGAACTCGGCGCGACTGGAGGACAGGAAGCGGCAGCAGCAGCACCAGGGAGGAGGCTCTTGGAGTGGGGGCGGAGCCCCCAAACGGTGGAAACCGCAGGCGGGGCCCCGAGGAGCGCCGCTAGGAGGGCCGAGGCCGGGAAATAGGCATTGCGTGATTTGCGGGGGAGGGCATACTGCGGGGGAGTGCCCCCAAAAAGGCGACCACTGCTTCAGATGCGGCAAACGGGGGCACTTCCGCCGCAACTGTCCCTTGGGCGGGGGACCTGCACCCTCGGGAGCCTACGCGCCCGCGCCACAGCTCTCAGGGCGGGGGAAAGCTCCTATGGCGTCAACTCCCAGGCCCCCCGCACCACGGCGTGAGGAGGATCGGCAGCCACAACCAGGCGGGAGGGTTTTCTCAATGACCAGCCAAGGGACCAATCCACCGGAGGACGCTCTTGCAGGTACTACTTCCGTTTCGAATTCCCGTGCTAGAACTCTTTTCGATACCGGAGCAACACACTCGTTCATCTCTCGTGACTTCGTTTTTATGCATGACCTCGAGGAAACCCCCCTTCAAAACTGCTTGACGGTGCAAACGGCGGGGGGGATTTTGGAGGCGGTCAGCTCAGTGGCCGCCTGCTCGATTAAGCTTGGGCGACTGGCTTGCCCATGGGACATGGTGGTAATCCCCTTGAAGGAATACGACGCGGTGTTGGGCATGGACTGGCTCACAAGGTACCAGGCGCTCATTGACTGCGACAAGCGACAAGTGCGACTGCAAGAACCGGGTTTTCCTGAACACGTGTATATGGCGGGCAAAAGCATCACCTTCCCAGCGGTCATCTCAGCGGCACGAGCCAGAAGATTGGTAGAGGGTGGATGCGTGGCCTATTTAGCGTCGGTGGATCTGGCCACCCGACCCTCGCCGACACCTGCAGACATCCCGGTGGTGAAGGACTTCCCCGATGTTTTCCCCGCAGAACTGCCCGGGATGCCTCCGGAGCGAGAGGTGGAGTTTCCTATCGAGCTAGTACCAGGCACGCAGCCAATTACGAAGGCGCCCTACCGAATGGCCTTCGCGGAGCTAAAGGAGCTTAAAGCACAACTGGAAGACCTCTTGGATAAAGGCTTCATCAGACCGAGCGTGTCACCCTGGGGCGCACCGGTACTCTTCGTGCGAAAGAAAGACGGGAGCCTGCGTCTCTGCATCGACTACAGAGGGATAAACAAAGTTACGGTGAAGAATAAATACCCCCTACCCAGAATCGATGACCTCTTTGATCAGTTACGGGGAGCGACGGTCTTTTCCAAAATTGATCTACAGTCGGGCTATCATCAACTCCGAGTTCGACATGAAGACATCCCCAAGACCGCCTTCCGGACTCGGTACGGCCACTACGAGTTCACGGTGATGCCGTTCGGGCTTACGAACGCCCCCGCAGTCTTCATGGACATGATGAATAGGATCTTCAGACCCTTCTTGGATCAGTTTGTGGTAGTCTTCATCGACGACATTTTGATCTACTCCACCACCGACGAGGAGCACGAGGACCATCTACGAACAATCCTGCAAACCCTCAGAGAACAGAAGCTGTTCGCTAAGCTCAAGAAGTGTGAGTTCTGGCTGCGCGAAGTCGGCTTTTTGGGGCATGTGATCTCGGCACAGGGAATCGCCGTGGATCCCAAGAAGGTGGAAGCAGTGGTGGACTGGCAGCCGCCGACGTCGGTGACAGAAGTACGGAGTTTTCTAGGGCTGGCAGGATATTACCGGCGTTTCGTTGAGGGTTTCGCAAAGATCGCTACCCCTTTAAACCGATTGACCAGAAAGGGCGAGAAGTTCATATGGACGGCCAAATGCCAGCAGAGTTTTGAGGAACTCAAGAGGAGGTTAACCAGGGCACCAATACTTGTGCTGCCGACGCCCGGAGAGGATTATGAAGTATACTGCGACGCGTCACGGATCGGACTGGGAGGTGTGCTGATGCAACAGGGAAAGGTAATCGCTTACGCGTCCAGGCAGTTGAAGGACTACGAAAAGAACTACCCGATACACGACTTGGAATTGGCCGCCGTGGTTTCGCTTTGAAACTGTGGAGGCACTATCTTTTCGGAGTCCACTGCAACGTTTTCTCAGATCATCAAAGTTTGAAATACATCTTTACCCAGAAAGAGCTGAACCTGCGGCAGAGGCGATGGCTCGAATTGTTGAAGGACTACGACTTGACGATTCAATATCACCCCGGAAAGGCAAACGTGGTAGCTGACGCACTGAGCAGGAAAGGGCATCAAGAAGGGACATCGGAGAGCGCGCTAACGAAGCAGGACCACCTGATCGCGGAGTTCGCGCGAATGCAATTGGAGGTAGTGCCGGCAGGCACGGTTATGCAACTTCTAACCTTGGTGGTCAAGCCGACGTTATTCGAGAGGATCCAGGAGGGACAGCAGACCGACCCACACCTACAGCGCATACGAGACAAGATCCTACTGGGCCAAGAGATTGACTTTGCGGTGGAAAGCGACGGCACCTTACGGTTCCACGGACGGATCTGCGTGCCGAATTCAGCAGAGTTGAAGGAAGAGATCCTAGCTGAGGCACACCGAGCCCCTTATGCGGCACATCCGGGGGGCACGAAGATGTACAGGGATCTCAAACAGACGTTCTGGTGGCCGAAGCTAAAAGAAGACGTGACGCGACACGTAGCCCACTGTCTAGTATGCCAGCAGATTAAGGCCGAACACCAGCGACCAGCAGGGAAGTTACAGCCCTTACCGGTACCAGAGTGGAAATGGGACCAGATCACCATGGATTTTGTCACTGGTTTTCCTCGATCACAACAGGGCCACGACGCAATCTGGGTCGTAGTCGATAGATTAACCAAGTCAGCTCACTTCTTGCCGGTACATACAACTTGGACCCGCGAACGGCTAGCTCAAGTTTACATCAACGAGATCGTGAGACTACATGGGGTACCGGCATCGATCACCTCTGACAGGGACACGCGCTTTGTTTCGAAATTTTGGCAAAGTCTTCAGCGGGCCATGGGGACCAGACTACAATTCAGCACAGCCTTCCACCCTCAGACGGACGGACAGTCAGAGCGCACGATACAAACCCTAGAAGACCTGCTTCGCGCCTGCGTGCTTGATTGGGGAATCGGTTGGTCACGCTACCTACCCCTCGTAGAATTCGCCTACAACAACAGTTACCAGGCCAGCATTCAGATGGCACCCTACGAAGCCTTATACGGAAGACGCTGCCGATCCCCGATTTGTTGGGACGACTTGGGGGAACGGAAACTCTTGGGACCCGATTTAGTGGAGGAAACTGAAGATAAAGTGCGCCTTATAAGACAGCGCCTGCTGACCGCCCAGAGTCGACAGAAGAGCTACGCCGACCAGAGGCGCCGTGACTTGGAATTTCAAGTGGGGGAACACGTGTTTCTGCGGGTCTCGCCAGCCAGAGGAATCAAGCGGTTCGGACTAAGGGGCAAGCTGAGCCCACGGTTTGTGGGGCCTTTTGAGATCCTAGAGCGCATTGGCCCAGTAGCCTACCGCCTCGCCCTACCACCAAGCCTCGACCGAGTTCACGACGTGTTCCACGTCTCGATGCTTCGAAAGTATCTCCCCGACCCGTCACACGTCCTGGATGCCTCTGCACTCGACCTTAAAGAGGACCTAAGCTTCGAAGAAACTCCAGTGAAGATCCTGGCAAGGGAAACAAAATCACTACGAAATCGGACTATCCCCTACGTGAAGGTGCTTTGGAGCAACCATGAAGAGCGGGAAGCCACTTGGGAACTGGAATCCAAGATGAGGGAGTGCTACCCCGACCTTTTCACTCCTATCCGGGTTTGAGTTTCGAGGACGAAACTCGTTTTTAGAGGTGAGTGGTGTAATAGCCGCGGGTTTTCGAACCGCTTTTAGGCAAAGGGGCCCGGGGGTTTGATTTTCTTTTGTCATTTTGGGCAGGCCGTCGGGGGCTCGCGGGTATTTTTAGAGAATAAAGCTCGCGAAGCGGAGGCCGGCGGCGCGATCGGATTGGATTTCCGACCCCGGAAGCTCCCGGAATAAATTCCCGAAGTTGCTGCGGTTCGGGTGTTCGGCACGTCCTTTTTGAGGTAAACCAGACCCAGATTTAATTACCTTCTTTTTATTCAAGCTTGTTTAATTTCGGTAAAGTTTCGGGATCCGACATAATTTAATTTAATTTAACGTAATTTAATTTATGTTGTTTCTAACAATCCGGGTTGATTTGGTGCTAGGCTAGCATTTGGGTTGGACGCGGGTTAGGCTCGATTGTACCAAAATAACTTATTAATTGGGGGGTTGTGCGGTGAGGTTTAGGAACCCCTTCTCAACCTTCTATCTCCTTTGGCACGCACGACTCGAGCAAAGACAGTGACCGTATCCCCAAACCCTCATTCGGCATCCCCAAACCCTCCCTCGGATCGGCGTCACCACACCGGACCTACGAGAACGGACGATCCCTTCTTCCCAAACCTTCGTCGTCCTCATCAAGGTGAGATGGGAATTTAGTTTTTCTTTCCTCGCGTTGAATTCTTGATCATCTTGACCGGAAGGGGTGAGGCACAGGCGGCGGATTTCCCGGAATCCGCCGCACGTGCGAGAAACCCCCCCCCCATCCGGCGCTCTCATGCGACCCGCACGGGGCCAGGCGCGCCCAGCCCCCGCGTGCGGGATGACCCGCACGGGGCCGAGCGCACGCCCAGCCGCGTGCGGGATGACCCGCACGGGGCCGGGCGGCGCCCAGCCCCCGCGTGCGGGGTGACCCGCACGGGGCCGGGCGCACGCCCAGCCGCGTGCGGGGTGACCCGCACGGGCTGGGCGACGCCCAGACCCGCGTGCGGGGTGACCCGCACGGGGCCGGGCGGCGCGCCCAGCCCGCGTGCGGGGTAGCCGCAGGGCTGGGCGGCGCCCAGCCCCGCGTGCGGGGTGACCCGCACGGGGCCGGGCAGCGCGCCCAGCCCGCGTGCGGGGTAGCCGCAGGGCTGGGCGGCGCCCAGCCCCGCGTGCGGGGTGACCCGCACGGGGCCGGGCAGCGCGCCCAGCCCGCGTGCGGGGTAGCCGCAGGGCTGGGCAGCGCCCAGCCCCGCGTGCGGGGCGCCCGCACGGGGCCGGGCGCGCGCTCAGCCCCACGTGTGGGGTTGCCCGTACGGGCTGAGCACGCGCACGGCCCGCGTACGGACGGAGAGCCGCGAACCCGACGAGCGGTTCGCCTGCCTCTCGTCTTCATCCGCGTCTGAGAGTCGCTTTTCTCCTCGCGGCAGGTGTGCGAAGGAGCCGAGCGGGAGTACCAGGGCGCGAGGGAGCGGAGCGTTGACGCCTACTAGCGACAGGTGGGTTGAGAGTGGCATTTTAGCGTCAATTCCATTGCTCGTTTCAATTTAACTATTACATGTTAATGCTCATCTTAATGCTATTAGAAGTTATTGCTACGGGTTATTGCTACGCGTTGTTAGTTAGGGGATTTCATGTCCTAATATTGCAGTTACTGTCTTTCCCTTGACTATGCTATTGGTAGGGCAACATGAGTTTACATACCTTTACTTTACTCTGACTTGCGCAACATGGTTATCGTTTTATTAGTTCATATACATTGCGATGGTTATCGTTTTATTAGTTCATATACATTGCGATGGTTATCGTTTTATTAGTTCATATACATTGCGATGGTTATCGTTTATTAGTTCATATACATTGCGATGGTTATCGTTTTATTAGTTCATATACATTGCGATTACTGCTTTATTATTGTTCATGCGTTGTTATTCCTGGGCTCGAGGCAGCAACACGTGCACCCGCGGTTTGGCCACCGTGAGGGGTGCACTTTTCCGGAAAAGCGGTCTATGACCCGTGTATACCCACGAGGTGACGTAGTGGGGCCCCTTATTAGTTGTGGGTTGAGGCGCCGAGGTGCGAGCGGTGCGACCCGCCGGTTTAGTTGTCCGGCGTGGTCGGGTTTCTGCAGGTACGGTATGGGCCGTCGGTAGTGGACCGATGCGGCTAGGTATTACAGGATGCAGGTATACAGGTTGTCATTCTTCCCTCCCCGAAAAGGGTGGTTGCTCCGGTTATCGCCACGGTTTGTTTTTATTATTTCCCCTGCTCTGCATTTATTAGTCGCTGACTTCCCACTTGGTGACAGGGTCCAGGCGAGGGGAGAGGTAGGAGGCGGTGAGGACGGTGTTGTCGCAGCGGGATTGTGGGAGGCTCTGGATTATATACTTTCTTTTCTTTTCAGCTTTTCATTTATGTTGTAGGCATGTGTGAGGTTCCCGATACCCTTGTGGGGTCGACAAAGATGTCGGTATTTGGTTATTCGTTTATGCATTACTTTCCCTTTATTTCTGCTGGCCGTTTGAAAACAAAACAAAGTCAAAGAAAAGATTGCGAAAACCGTTTTCAAAAATCTAAGTGTCGTGTGGGCACTGACTTCAAAACCGTGTGGATTTATGGATTGCGAAATGAGTTTTCAAAACTTGGGTGTCGTGTGGGCACCGTTTTCAAACCTCGTGGATTATGTTGATTTCAAACTAGTTTTCAAAATATAAGTGCCGGGTGGGCGCTCTTTCAAACCTGAGGATTTATCCTTTCCAAACTGATCGGCCAACTGCTTGAATGGTTAGAACTAATGATGTACGATTCTGATTGTTGTGATTGAATGATTGTGTGTGACTCTGAACATGTACTAAACGCTACGCCGTGCATATACAGGGGAGACTCTGTCCGTTTACAGAGAGACCCTGTATATGCGGCGGGTCTGGGCACGCACCGGGGAGAAAGGCATTTCAAACAAAAAAAAAAAAAAAAAAAAAACTTTGGACACGCTAATCAAACCTTTTCACTAAATACTTCCGCTGAATGAAACCCCCGGGGCGTGACATCAGATAAGCTTGAAGAACCGTTAGATGCATCAACATTATTATTGTCACGCCCCGGGTGTAAACCAGAACCCGGGCCCGTCTACAGATCCGCCGTGCACACGGTATTTCCCGCGTACACGAAGCGCCAAACCTGCTCAGATATATAAGAGATAATAATAAATGAGCAATAAAAGACAGAGCTGAACTAAAACCAATACATCTCAGACTGAAGCTGGAAATAAAATACAATACATCTGTATAAATGATACATCTGTCTCTCCCAGCTCACCAAAATAAATACAACCTGCTGGCAAAAGCCAGTCCCAAAGTGAAAGTACAACCGTCTGAGGAAACACGGGTACACCAACAGTCCAGCTAACACGCTCAACCTGCCTCGAGGTCTATCTACTCAGCCGTCCTCTCTCCTCGACCCGTCGCTGAAAACCCAGCAGCACCCGCAGAAGACACTGCAAAACAAGGGGGAAGAAAAAGAGGAAAGAAGAATGGGGGTAAGACTACCAGTAAACCAGTAGCCTCCCCTAGTGGGTAAAACCTCAAATCCTGACACACCCACTAGGTCTACCAGAGGCAAAAAGGAAAGAAGTGTGGTAAGCAATGATGACTGCCGAAAACAGGAAACTACCACTACTATGCCTCTAATATGCCAAGCTAAAGAGATAGCTAACTGTATGCATCAGAACATAAATGCCTGCCTGCCTAGACCCAATCGATACACCAGTGAGCACTGGTACTGCCTGCTCTGCCTGCCTGCCTGCCTGCCAAATCGGGTATGCTGGCCAACGCATAACACCGATAGGGAAAAGGGAGTCTCAAGGACTCGAAGCCTGTAAAACGCACACTCCGGAGTGGCACTCGAGGGGAGCGACCCACACGAGTATAATGCCTGGGTAACAAGTACCAAATCAGCAGGACTGGATCATGACTCTGATCAAAGTGGGAAAACCCATCCACTAAAAGGAGACCCGATCTCAACCCGATGCAAGATAAACCAATAGTGGGAACCCCATCCACTAGAGACCCGATACCCAATCTGATGCAATAACCACTGTCCGGTCAACCGCCCAAGGTCCGCGGTTGCCGCAATACCCTGCCATCAAGCCTGCCTGTCCCAAAATCCAAGATCCACAATCGGGTAGAATAATCGATATCCGGTCAACCGCCTACTGTCCGCGGTTGCCGCAATACCCCCAAGTCCGACATCAAGTACACCCTGTCTCCGACCCCAAGGTCCCGGCTACACTATCCCAAACCCCCGCTCGAACCCGAGCAACATGACTCGAAAGTCTAAATAAGAAGGAGAAAGAAAGCAATCATGGTTTCTCCTAAGTCAAATCCCAATATGATAGTGTAGCAATAAAAGATGGCCTATCTAGATGTCCATACAAGCATGCAAGTGTTCTCAAGGAAATATAATTAAAGGCATTAATCATTAACAGTATCCACCTACGCATGTCATCTACCCTCAAGTAGTACCATCAACAGGATAATCAAATAGTCCAACATAAATATTCCACATGCAAGGTTAACCGCTATCAAAGCAACCCTATTCCCACACTGGCATGCATAAACCCAACCCCAATCATGATTAATCAAGATGTCCAATAAAGGGGATCACTCTAATATTCCTAGTGAGCATGTCAAAATAGAGGTAATAAACAACCGCCCACCTCGAACGCTAAATCCTGATCCCAACAGCGAAGTCCGCGCCCGGTCTCAACGATCACCACGGTACTGCACAAAATACCCCAAAAGAACAAGCACAATTAATCAACCATGCTCACACCAAAATCTGTCCATAATACAATCAGTCCACAGTTTAGCCTTTTTCACCTGCTAAACGCGCCCACAAAATTCCCAGAAAAATACCACTGCGATCTACGCGACGAACCGGTCGAAACGAGTACCTGCACGTTTTCCCACGATTTTTTTATGCTGAGAACCAAAATCGACAAGGGAACCACCCCGAACAATACTTTCACCCAAAAACTGTGCTACAAGGTTCTGTAAAAAGGGGTTCTCACCTTCAGGGAAATTCCACAAAATTCCACAAAAATTCAGAGAGATTCCTTGTGATGCGTAGATGCAAATCCCTTTTTGAATCGCCTCAATCCGATGTCCGGTTGCGGAGATATCGCCGAAATACCGAACCGCTGTCCAAAACTCCATCACACCAAAATAGGGTCACAAGATGATCCGAAAAACCCATGAAAACCTCGGAATGGGGAAAAACCAGTAGAAATAAGAAACGTAGCCCTACCTATTACGAATCCAACGGCGCAAAAATCGTGAAAATAGGAGGTCGGCGTGAGTCGGGGGAGCCTGAACACTGAAATGCGACGAATCGGGTTGCCGGAGAATGATCGTCGCGCCGCGCCGGAAAAATCCCCAACCTCGGGATCCGTGTCTCCTAAATTCCTCAAACTTGACAGGAGTGTTCCTCTCTTCAAGATGAAGATTTCATCTTCTCACTCCTTGAGAAGATGAGGCCTCTATGATGGAGAAAATAAGCCTTGAATGAGCCTCGGATTCCCTCAAAACCACAGCCAAAACCAACATTTCAGATAATTACCTCTGTGTCCCGCCGAACAGGAAACACCGAAAACATCCACTGAAAATGCGCCACGTGGCACACCCTGCACACGCTACGCCCGGCTCACCCACCTTGTGCACCCGACGAACCACGCACTGCCACGTGTACAACCCTGGACCAATGGGATATTGCCACGTGGCACACCACCAGCCTGCACCTGCACCTGACCACGCGCCTGCCCAGCCTGCCCGCACAGTTGACCCACCAATGGGAGAGTGCCACGTGTCAACCCAACCGTTCGGTGCACCCGGTGCACTAATTCACGTGGACCGTACCAATAGAAGCCTGCCACGTGTCCAAGACTGGTGCACCATGGACCATGAGCCAACCCGAAAACTCCGTAGACCAAATGCCGTGAGCCGACCTATCATGTGATGCCACGTGTCCTCCCTGTCGGTCCACTGTGCACCCGAAGAGTTCCGTGGACCGCGCCGTATGAACCATCCAACCACCTCATGCCACGTGGCACCGCCTCGGTGCACGCCCGCCGCGTGGACCGGCCGCCTGCCCGCGCCCCCGCCGCGCCTGCCCGCGCCCTCAGCGGCTGCCCGCGGCCGCGCGCCGCCTGCCCGAGCGCCCTCCGCCGCCTTCCGCCGCCGCCCGCCGCCGCCGGCGATCGCCGGAGTTACTGTTCCGGCGGTGAACAGTAACCCGAGCCCAAAAATGCAAGTAAATAGTCCGTCTGAAGCGTTTTCGCGCGCTGAATCCGATTTTGACGTCTGTTTCGCCAAATTCTCACTCTAAAAACTGCCGAATGCCCCCGGAAGAGTATCCTTGGTCCAAATTTCGCGCAGAGCCCAATCTCAAAATCCGTTTTGCGCGGGAACACCTCTAAACCTCCGACGGGGTCCCCCGATCACCCGCGTGATCCATTTAGGCCCGAAGTTCATCACTTGAGTCCAAATTGGCGCCCGAACACCGCCGACATGCCCCAAAGGCCTCCAGCACACCGCGTAGGCCTCCAACAGCCACCCCAACGCACCGCAACAGCTCTGCGGAGATCCAGGTCATCACATCCTCCCCCACTAAAAGAAAGTTTCGTCCTCGAAACTAAAGTCGTTCCTCCACTCGGAATCTCAACCAAATAGAGGGGTTAAATATCCAATCATCCACCACTCAAGCTCCCAAGGCTGACAAATACCTCCTCCAGAGACGCGATGCAATCCTCGGGTCTCTAACCAGAACGAAACAAAGGAGAACACTCCAGAGGACCACGCCACCTCAACTAGGTACAGCTGGGCTAACTGCTCGGCCATCAAGTAGTCTGCATCGGTACAAGCATCTGTCCCCGCTAAGGCCTCAGATAATCCAACCACAAGTCCAACAACACCCAGCTCAACCCGAGTACCTCGGTACTCCCAAGGCATCCGATATAAGTCCCCCAACTGATCACGTAGACTCTGATCTCTAATCCAAAACCGTCGGGATGTAGAAGCACATCCCTAACCCTCCGGCATCAACACTCAGCCATGAGCAGTCGAGAGAACCAGATTGCAAATCCAACTTCGCGGAGATCCAATACCCTTGAAGCTGGTAAAACAAATCCTGCTTGACAGAAGGGTGCTAGCTCCCGATGGTCACTTCATCAAATTCTTACGGGTCCTCACAAAGCCGAAGTGAACCAACCTTCCACAACTCGAATAGCACCGGCGCCCCCAAAGGTGCCACACTTGGCCTGACACAAATCCAACACATCAAATCCTGGAGTTGGGTCCTCAACTCCCAAACTGGTGTCATGCCAAACAACTCCGATAGGAGAACAGCTAGGAACTCACCACCAAAAAGGGTATCTCCAAGTCCTGGTGCCGCCGCAGATCCCTCAAACACACCAGCCAAAAGGCTACTCACCCACTACGAGACATCCGCCTCGCTCACAAGGTCAAAACCAAAGAGGCGAAGATACTCTCAAGCAAACCAAGTACACCAACACCTCCAGGCCTGGCTCCCATGAAAACCGTCCTCGCAGCATAATCAGCTGCCGCGAAAAGAAAAAGAAAACCGAGCCAGCCTAACCGTCCTAAGTACCAAACCAAGCCCAACAACTGGGTCAAGACCATCAGGCCTACAGGTACAACCAAGGACTCAACCGCACCGGGCAAGACCCACGACACTCCCCCCAGGTGCAAAAGGTAGGGAATACGACCTCCCGAACACCAGGTAACCGTCCTACCCCCGACCCAAAACAATGAAGCCAAACACTACCCACCAAGAAGGGAAAACCTCTCGTATCGAAAGATACGAACCCAAGAGCCTGGAACAATTCAAACCCACCGCCACACTGGCTGCTGGAATCTAAGTGCTCTGACGGTCTCAAAAATCCACTATCCAGAAAAGAAATCAGGAATGCCTCATCCGACTGGCCTGTCCTCCATCACCCGGCGCCAAACGCCTCAATCAGAACTCGCCTCAGGCGGCAGATCCCAATCCAAAGGAACTACAGTGCCACGCTCCATACCCGGCGCCTACTCCAATGAGGCGTCCCTAGAACTCTCAATCCCCCACCGAACAAGACCCTGCCACCAAAGGCTCCATACTCGGTCCCACAAGTCAGGGCAACTCATCCGCCAGATCTGGCTCACTCCTTCAATGCAATCCCACAGTTTTCCCTGCTGTCAACTGTCCACCCTTCCTCGGTGCCCCAGCACTAAACGTCGGCACGGAGGGCTACTCACTAGTCCGACAACTGTGCCACTGCACTGATCCGACAACTGTGTCACCGCGCTGCTCCGACAACTGCACCACTGTGCTGATCCGACCACTGTGTCACCGCGCTGCTCCGACAACTGTGTCACTGCTCCGACAACTGCACCACTGTGCTGATCCGACCACTGTGTCACCGCGCTGCTCCGACAACTGTGTCACCGCGCTGCTCCGCTGATCTGCCTCCAACACTCCTACCCTTCGGGTCCGGAGCCCCCCCCCCAGACCCCAATCTGGGTATCCGGCCCGAAACAACCAGCTCAGGCCCAACTGCCGCACCAAGGTGCACTCGGGTCAGAGCCCAAACGTCGGGGAGACACCGCTCACCACGACAAAACCGCAAATCAGCACACCCCAAACACTCGACCCAATCTAGCGAAAGTCAAAGGCATCCCCCTATTTTTGTAACGTTATGTTGTCTGCAGCCAACATAACTGTCCCACAAAATAGGGTATGCCGATCCCTCTTCACTCACTGGAAGAGTCAAAACCAAATCACCGACTTTCGCCAAAAGTCACGTCTCTCACGCCCTAACATCCTAGGGTCGCCAAAAGCCTAGGGTTTCCTAAGTCCCAACTGACCTATCCCTAAGCTCTGATACCAACTTAATCTGTCACGCCCCGGGTGTAAACCAGAACCCGGGCCCGTCTACAGATCCGCCGTGCACACGGTATTTCCCGCGTACACGAAGCGCCAAACCTGCTCAGATATATAAGAGATAATAATAAATGAGCAATAAAAACAGAGCTGAACTAAAACTAATACATCTCAGACTGAAGCTGGAAATAAAATACAATACATCTGTATAAATGATACATCTGTCTCTCCCAGCTCACCAAAATAAATACAACCTGCTGGCAAAAGCCAGTCCCAAAGTAAAAGTACAACCGTCTGAGGAAACACGGGTACACCAACAGTCCAGCTAACACGCTCAACCTGCCTCGAAGTCTATCTACTCAGCCGTCCTCTCTCCTCGACCCGTCGCTGAAAACCCAGCAGCACCCGCAGAAGACACTGCAAAACAAGGGGGAAGAAAAAGAGGAAAGAAGAATGGGGGTAAGACTACCAGTAAACCAGTAGCCTCCCCTAGTGGGTAAAACCTCAAATCCTGACACACCCACTAGGTCTACCAGAGGCAAAAAGGAAAGAAGTGTGGTAAGCAATGATGACTGCCGAAAACAGGAAACTACCACTACTATGCCTCTAATATGCCAAGCTAAAGAGATAGCTAACTGTATGCATCAGAACATAAATGCCTGCCTGCCTAGACCCAATCGATACACCAGTGAGCACTGGTACTGCCTGCTCTGCCTGCCTGCCTGCCTGCCAAATCGGGTATGCTGGCCAACGCATAACACCGATAGGGAAAAGGGAGTCTCAAGGACTCGAAGCCTGTAAAACGCACACTCCGGAGTGGCACTCGAGGGGAGCGACCCACACGAGTATAATGCCTGGGTAACAAGTACCAAATCAGCAGGACTGGATCATGACTCTGATCAAAGTGGGAAAACCCATCCACTAAAAGGAGACCCGATCTCAACCCGATGCAAGATAAACCAATAGTGGGAACCCCATCCACTAGAGACCCGATACCCAATCTGATGCAATAACCACTGTCCGGTCAACCGCCCAAGGTCCGCGGTTGCCGCAATACCCTGCCACCAAGCCTGCCTGTCCCAAAATCCAAGATCCACAATCGGGTAGAATAATCGATATCCGGTCAACCGCCTACTGTCCGCGGTTGCCGCAATACCCCCAAGTCCGACATCAAGTACACCCTGTCTCCGACCCCAAGGTCCCGGCTACACTATCCCAAACCCCCGCTCGAACCCGAGCAACATGACTCGAAAGTCTAAATAAGAAGGAGAAAGAAAGCAATCA
This sequence comes from Tillandsia fasciculata, assembly GCA_029168755.2. Taxonomy (NCBI): domain Eukaryota; kingdom Viridiplantae; phylum Streptophyta; class Magnoliopsida; order Poales; family Bromeliaceae; genus Tillandsia; species Tillandsia fasciculata. Next base: position 19,270 of record JAQOTM010001759.1, read on the forward strand.
TGGTTTCTCCTAAGTCAAATCCCAATATGATAGTGTAGCAATAAAAGATGGCCTATCTAGATGTCCATACAAGCATGCAAGTGTTCTCAAGGAAATATAATTAAAGGCATTAATCATTAACAGTATCCACCTACGCATGTCATCTACCCTCAAGTAGTACCATCAACAGGATAATCAAATAGTCCAACATAAATATTCCACATGCAAGGTTAACCGCTATCAAAGCAACCCTATTCCCACACTGGCATGCATAAACCCAACCCCAATCATGATTAATCAAGATGTCCAATAAAGGGGATCACTCTAATATTCCTAGTGAGCATGTCAAAATAGAGGTAATAAACAACCGCCCACCTCGAACGCTAAATCCTGATCCCAACAGCGAAGTCCGCGCCCGGTCTCAACGATCACCACGGTACTGCACAAAATACCCCAAAAGAACAAGCACAATTAATCAACCATGCTCACACCAAAATCTGTCCAATACAATCAGTCCACAGTTTAGCCTTTTTCACCTGCGAAACGCGCCCACAAAATTCCCAAAAAAATACCACTGCGATCTACGCGACGAACCGGTCGAAACGAGTACCTGCACGTTTTCCCATGATTTTTTTATGCTGAGAACCAAAATCGACAAGGGAACCACCCCGAACAATACTTTCACCCAAAAACTGTGCTACAAGGTTCTGTAAAAAGGGGTTCTCACCTTCAGGGAAATTCCACAAAATTCCACAAAATTCAGAGAGATTCCTTGCGATGCGTAGATGCAAATCCCTTTTGAATCGCCTCAATCCGATGTCCGGTTGCGGAGATATCGCCGAAATACCGAACCGCTGTCCAAAACTCCATCACAGCAAAATGGGGTCACAAGATGATCCGAAAAACCCATGAAAACCTCGGAATGGGGAAAAACCAGTAGAAATAAGAAACGTAGCCCTACCTGTTACGAATCCAACGGCGCAAAAATCGTGAAAATAGGAGGTCGGGGTGAGTCGGGGGAGCCTGAACACTGAAATGCGACGAATCGGGTTGCCGGAGAATGATCGTCGCGCCGCGCCGAAAAAATCCCCAACCTCGGGATCCGTGTCTCCTAAATTCCTCAAACTTGACAGGAGTGTTCCTCTCTTCAAGATGAAGATTTCATCTTCTCACTCCTTGAGAAGATGAGGCCTCTATGATGGAGAAAATAAGCCTTGAATGAGCCTCGGATTCCCTCAAAACCACAGCCAAAACCAACATTTCAGATAATTACCTCTGTGTCCCGCCGAACAGGAAACACCGAAAACATCCACTGAAAACGCGCCACGTGGCACACCCTGCACACGCTACGCCCGGCTCACCCACCTTGTGCACCCGACGAACCACGCACTGCCACGTGTACAACCCTGGACCAATGGGATATTGCCACGTGGCACACCACCAGCCTGCACCTGCACCTGACCACGCGCCTGCCCAGCCTGCCCGCACAGTTGACCCACCAATGGGAGAGTGCCACGTGTCAACCCAACCGTTCGGTGCACCCGGTGCACTAATTCACGTGGACCGTACCAATAGAAGCCTGCCACGTGTCCAAGACTGGTGCACCATGGACCATGAGCCAACCCGAAAACTCCGTAGACCAAATGCCGTGAGCCGACCTATCATGTGATGCCACGTGTCCTCCCTGTCGGTCCACTGTGCACCCGAAGAGTTCCGTGGACCGCGCCGTATGAACCATCCAACCACCTCATGCCACGTGGCACCGCCTCGGTGCACGCCCGCCGCGTGGACCGGCCGCCTGCCCGCGCCCCCGCCGCGCCTGCCCGCGCCCTCAGCGGCTGCCCGCGGCCGCGCGCCGCCTGCCCGAGCGCCCTCCGCCGCCGCCCGCCGCCGCCGCCCGCCGCCGGAGATCGCCGGAGTTACTGTTCCGGCGGTGAACAGTAACCCGAGCCCAAAAATGCAAGTAAATAGTCCGTCTGAAGCGTTTTCGCGCGCTGAATCCGATTTTGACGTCTGTTTCGCCAAATTCTCACTCTAAAAACTGCCGAATGCCCCCGGAAGAGTATCCTTGGTCCAAATTTCGCGCAGAGCCCAATCTCAAAATCCGTTTTGCGCGGGAACACCTCTAAACCTCCGACGGGGTCCCCCATCACCCGCGTGATTCATTTAGGCCCGAAGTTCATCACTTGAGTCCAAATTGGCGCCCGAACACCGCCGACATGCCCCAAAGGCCTCCAGCACACCGCGTAGGCCTCCAACAGCCACCCCAACGCACCGCAACAGCTCTGCGGAGATCCAGGTCATCACAATTATCGAAAGAATTGTTAGAAGAAGATGCATTAGCAGGTGTATCATCATCAAGAGAGATATCGAGGGTAGATTTTTCAGATTCAAAGTGAAAAGCTTCATCTACTTTAACATTTATTGATTCTACGATCGTCTTAGATTCTAAGTTAAAAACTCGATATGCTCTACTGTTTGTAGAATAACCCAAGAAAATCCCTTCATCGCTTCGAGAGTCAAATTTTCCAAGATTTTCGCAGTCACGCAAAATAAAACACCGACTCCCAAAGATACGAAAATATTTGATATTAGGTTTTCTACAAAACCATAGCTCATATGGTGTATTCAAAGTCCCCGGGCGCAAATAAACGCGGTTAATTACATAGACGGCCGTGTTCACCGCTTCAGCCCAAAAATATAACGGAAGGTTCCGGCTATGAAGCATAACACGAGCCATCTCCTGTACGACCCTGTTTTTGCGCTCGACTACACCATTCTGTTGAGGTGAATAGGGCGCTGAGAATTCATGTTTAATGCCGTTTGAAGTGCAAAAATCAATGAATTTAGAATTTATGAATTCTCCGCCTCTATCACTTCTAACACGAGTAATCTTTTCATTCTTTTCACTCATAATACGATGGCAAATCTCTTGAAAAGAAAGAAAAGTATCAGCTTTCTCTTTTAAAAATGCTACCCAAGAATATCTAGAGAAATCATCAACCAATAAGAAAATATACCATTTACCTCCCAAAGATGGTTGACGAGTTGGCCCCATTAAATCCATGTGCAAAAGTTCCAAAGGCCGTTTTGTACCAAGGTGGTTCAAGTTCTTGTGTGCAGTCCTGGATTGTTTACCCTTTTGGCAACCGCCACACACAATGTTTTGTTCAAATGAAAGTTTAGGAACCCCCTTGACCACATCTTTATTTGAAATTCTAGCAAGTTCCTTAAAGTTTATGTGACCTAGCCTTTCGTGCCAAAGAGTTTCATTTTTCAAAGAAGCTAGGTTACATTTTTCATAAAATTTACTAGGAACAACATAACAATTGTTTTCTGATCTAACCCCTTTTAAAAAGAAGACATGGTTCTTGTCAGTTACAGTACATTCATCAGATGAAAAATTAACTGAATAACCATTGTCACAAAGTTGACTTATGCTTATGAGGTTATGTTACGGAATTTGAGTTGGCGTATTTCGTGAATGTATTAAGTCTTGAAGATTGAAGATGAAGAAACTTTGGATCGTATACCTCAATCTCAAGAAAGAAGAATTCAAAGGGATCAGGTACGTTTAACTAAAGATTTTTAATGATCCGAATACTTCTTATAGTGTAGAAACACCTGGAAGAATTTTTAATTGCTTAAACATCAAAAACTGAACATGAGACATGTTCAGGATCCGGATCGGACTCGGCAATCCGGATCCCGAAGGGTGTTTGTTCATACACTGGTTCAATCCGGATCGCAGCATCCTCTGATCCGGATCCCGAACACTTGTTTTACCTGTTTGCTTCCTCGATCCGCATCAGGGCTTGCAATCCGGATCCCGAACATTGATGTTCTGGTAAAACTGTATGAACGATCCAGATCGGACTTTGTGATCCGGATCCCGAACTACCATTTTTCTGGAAATCGTCTTTCTTGCTTCTGCAATCCGGATCGCCAATTCCAATCCGGATCGCCGTCGGTAAAAATTTCCAGAAAAGGCAGTTTTTGATCCTATCTTCTTCCAATGGTTTCTAACCTATAAATAGGCCCTGTATTCATTTCTAGGGCATCCGCTATTACAGAGAAAAATAGCCGAAAAGAAAAATCCACATATATAGAGAAGAAAGGAAATCAATAGATTTATTCTATGTTTCTTCATCTATATTGATTGATTTGATTCTAGATTTTCCATACTCACATTTTGAGTAGAATCAAATCAATGAATACTTAGATGGTATTTCCGATCTATCTTTAATCTAAGTATTCGGCGGATCATCACCACCCAAAACAAACAACGATTTACCCTAAATCGGCGCGTGGACTCGCGTGGCCTTGTGGATTCAAGGTGCAACTACGTTCGTGGATTCGAAGCGTAGTATTGGGTGAAGACCGTGGATTCGGTCGGACGTCGTGGACTCGACGTTGGACGCTGTGGATTCAGCGTTGGGCGCGGATCGTGGATTCGAGAAGCGTCGTGGAGCGAGCGGGAAGATCTACTAGGAGCGTATGGTAAAAGGTTGAGTCGTCTGTGAGTACGTTATATCACCTTGTACGTGTGTTAATTCTAGTGGATTTCGCCGTGTTATCGGTCCCGTGGTTTTTTACTCCGGTTTGGAGTTTTTCCACGTAAAAATCTTGCGTGTTCTTTTATTTTTCCGCATTGGGTTTATTTGCGCAATGATTTTTTGAGTGTTTATTGTTTACACCTATTCACCCCCCTCTAGGTGTTTTTTCCCCTATTTAGATCCATATTAACATAACCCAACAAGTGGTATCAGAGCGGGAATAGGGTTGTAAACAATGGTTGAAGGTGGAAACATCAATCGACCCCCTTTCTTTGATGGAACAAATTATGCGTACTGGAAAGTACGGATGAAAGCCTTTTTAATTTCCATCGACGAAAGGGTGTGGCAATCAATTGAATTAGGATGGTCTAATCCAACTGAAATTATTGATGATGTTCGCACCTTAAAACCTAGGTCGAAATGGACCAAGGAAGAGATGAATCATCTTCTTACAATGGCAAAGGGATTAATGCTCTATTTAATGCTTTGTCGCAAACTGAGTTCTCTCGCGTCTCGGCATGTGAGACTGCGAAAGAAATCTGGGATATTCTTCAAGTTACGCATGAGGGAACTAACCTAGTGAAGATTCAGAAACTGCAAATGCTTACGAGCAAATTTGACTCTATCTCTATGGCAGAGAATGAATCTTTCACTGGACATCGTAAACTCATGTGCTAACTTGGGAGAGAAGATTCCAGAATTTAAAGTTGTAAGAAAGATTTTAAGAACTCTTCCTGAACGATTTCGCCCGAAGGTCGCAGCCATTGAAACAATTAAACACCCGGACGAAATGCGTGTAGAAGAATTAGTAGGTGCTTTACAAACTTATGAAATGACATTTCCTACTAACTATTCTTCTGGAAAGGCATCCTCTTCTAAGTCTTCAGGTTACGCATTGAAATCAACTAAAGAAGAAGACGCGGATTCATCCTCCTCGGACGACGACGAGAACCTTTCTATGGAGGACTTTGAGAAGCAGCTCGCTCTCTTGACAAGGAAGTTTCGCCGCAACTTCCGAAGGGGAAATTCAAGCAAAACTTCACCCTTCGGAAAGTCGAAGAAAGGCAAGGGTCCTTCAAGTTACAAGTCAAGGAACCAAGAGAACTTCTCAAAGGATAAGAAAAGTTCGGAGGGACAAGTTCAGTGCTTCAAATGTCGAGGCTACGGCCACATTGCAACGGAGTGTCCCAACAAGAATCCGGCAAAGAAGAAAGCGATGCAAGTCGTTACTTGGGATGACAACTCCACGTCAAATGAGTCATCCTCAAGTGATGAAGAAGACAACGCGACAGCTTTCCACGCGTCCACTACATCTTCACCCTTCATGTGCTTGATGGCGAGTACCTCCGATTCCTTGTCCAACTCATCCCATGTTGAAAAGATTGCAACGGACGATGAATCGGATGATTCTGAAGGTGAAGATTTTGCTCTAGCCTACCACAGACTGTTGAGGGATTCAAAGAAACTGGCTAAGCAAAACAAGGGGTTGAAAGGGAGATTGCAGGATCTCGAAGAAGAAGTAAAAAGGGTAACCTCTCTCTCAACCGATCTTGAAGTGGAAAGGGATAATTTGATTAAAACAAATGTTTCCCTTCAAGAGTTCAATGAGCAATTTGAGAAGAATTATATAGATATGGTGAACAAAGCGAATTACTTCTTGAAGCTCAACGGCGAGGCTCGACAGGAAAAATTGGAAATGACGGAGACCATACGCCAACTCGTCAACCATCTCTGGGAGGTAAATAGTATATTTTCTTATTGGTTGATGATTTTTCTAGATATACTTGGGTAGCATTTTTAAAAGAAAAAGCTGATACTTTTGATTCTTTTCACGATATCTGCCTTCGTATTATGATTGAAAAGAATGAAAAGATTACTCGAGTTAGAAGTGATAGAGGTGGGGAATTCATAAATTCCAAATTCACTGATTTTTGCTCCTCTAATGGCATTAAACATGAATTCTCCGCACCTTATACACCTCAACAAAATGGTGTAGTCGAGCGCAAAAACAGGGTCGTACAGGAAATGGCACGTGTTATGCTTCACAGCCGGAACTTACCTTTTTATTTTTGGGCTGAAGCGGTAAACACTGCTGTTTATGTTATTAATCGCGTGTATTTGCGCCCGGGGACATTGAATACACCATATGAACTTTGGTTTTGTAGAAAACCTAACATCAAATATTTTCGCATCTTTGGGAGTCGGTGTTTTATTTTACGTGATCGTGAGAATCTTGGAAAATTTGACTCTCAAAGTGACGAAGGGATTTTCTTAGGATATTCTACAAACTGCAGAGCATATCGAGTTTTTAACTTACAATCTAAGACGATCGTAGAATCAATAAATGTTAAGGTAGATGAAGCTTTTCACTTTGAATCGGAAAAATCTACCCTCGATATCTCTCTTGATGATGATACACCTGCTAATGCATCTTCTTCTAACAATTCTTTCGATAATAATGATGCATCTAACGGCTCTTCAAGTTTATCTGATGTGCAGGAATCATCTCGTGTACCTCCGTCCACTCCTCTACCTCAAACGTTACGCATCTCCAAGGATCACCCTGAATCGAACATCATTGGAGATCCACAAGAAGGAGTTAGAACACGGAGTCAATTGGTTTGCGGATTTGCATGCTATGTATCTCATATCGAACCAAGGAATGTTGATGAAGCTCTCCAAGATGACTATTGGATTAAAGCAATGCAGGAAGAGCTCCATCAATTCGAGCGAAACAAAGTCTGGGAATTGACGAAGCCTCCGAAGCAACACAATGTGATAGGTACCAAATGGATCTTCAAGAACAAGAAAAATGAAGAAGGTACTATCATCAGGAACAAAGCAAGGTTAGTGTTACGGAATTTGAGTTGGCGTATTTCGTGAATGTATTAAGTCTTGAAGATTGAAGATGAAGAAACTTTGGATCGTATACCTCAATCTCAAGAAAGAAGAATTCAAAAGGATCAGGTACGTTTAACTAAAGAATTTTGATGATCCGAATACTTCTTATAGTGTAGAAACACCTGGAAGAGGTTTTAATTGCTTAAACATCAAAAACTGGACATGGGACATGTTCAGGATCCGGATCAGAAATTGCAATCCGGATCCCGAAGGGTGTTCGTTCATACACTGGTTCAATCCGGATCGTAGCATTCCATGATCCGGATCCCGAACATCAGTTTTACCTATTTGCTTGAACGATCCGGATCATGAATTGCAATCCGGATCCCGAACATTGTGTTTTGGTAAAACTGTATGAACGATCCGGATCGTGGACTACGATCCGGATCCCGAACATTGAATTTTCTGGAAACCGTCTTTTGTGCTTCCGCAATCCGGATCGCCAAATCCAATCCGGATCGCCGTCGGTAAAACTTTCCAGAAAAGTTTGTTTTTGATCCGTATATTCTTCCAATGGTTTCTAACCTATAAATAAACCCTATGGTCATTTTTCTAGGGTTAATCCAAATAGAGCCGTCATTTTCAAATATCATTTTATACGGCCTTAGATCCACATATATAGAGAAGAACGGAAATCATTAGATCTATTCAATGGTTCTTCATCTATATTGATTGATTTGATTCTAGGTTTTCCATACTCACATTTTGAGTAGAATCAAATCAATGAATACTTAGATGGCATTTCCGATCTATCTTTGATCTAAGTATTCGGCGGATCATCACCACCCAAACAAAACAACGATTTACCCCAAAATCGGCGCGTGGACTCGCGTGGCCTTGTGGATTCAAGGTGCAACCGCTCTCGTGGATTCGGAGCGAGGTACGTTCGTGGATTCGAAGCGTGCCATTGGGTGAAGACCGTGGATTCGGTTGGACGTCGTGGACTCGACGTTGGACGCTGTGGATTCAGCGTTGGGCGCGGATCGTGGATTCGAGAAGCGTCGTGGAGCGAGCGGAGAAGATCTACTAGGAGCGTATGGTAAGAGGTTGAGTCGTCAGTGAGTACGCTATATCACCTTGTACGTGTGTTAATTCTAGTGGATTTCGCCGTGTTATCGGTCCCGTGGTTTTTTACTCCGGTTTGGAGTTTTTCCACGTAAAAATCTTGCGTGTTCTTTTATTTTTCCGCATTGGGTTTTTTGCGCAATGATTTTTTGAGTGTTTATTGTTTACACCTATTCACCCCCCTCTAGGTGTTTTTTCCCCTATTTAGATCC
>JAQOTM010000726.1:0-106003 GCA_029168755.2 Tillandsia fasciculata
TGTTGGGTTTAGGTTAATAAGGATCTAAATAGGGGAAAAAACACCTAGAGGGGGGTGAATAGGTGTAAACAATAAACACTCAAAAATCATTGTGCGATAAAACCCAATGCGGAAAAATAAAAGAACACACAAGATTTTTACGTGGAAAAACTCCAAACCGGAGTAAAAAACCACGGGACCGATAACACGGCGAAATCCACTAGAGTTAACACACGTACAAGGTGATATAACGTACTCACAGACGACTCAACCTTTTACCATACGCTCCTAGTCGATCTTCTCCGCTCGCTCCACGACGCTTCTCGAATCCACGATCCGCGCCCAACGCTGAATCCACAGCGTCCAACGTCGAGTCCACGACGTCCAACCGAATCCACGGTCTTCACCCAATGGCACGCTTCGAATCCACGAACGCACCTCGCTCCGAATCCACGAGAGCGATAACACCTTGAATCCACAAGGCCACGCGAGTCCACGCGCCGATTTTGGGGTAAATCGTTGTTTGTTTGGGTGGTGATGATCCGCCGAATACTTAGATCAAGAGTAGATCGGAAATACCATCTAAGTATTCATTAGTTTGATTCAACTCAAGATGTGAGTATGAAAATCCTAGAATCAAACTAATCAATATAGATGAAGAACCATTAAATAGATCTAATGATTTCCGTTCTTCTCTATATATGTGGATCTAAGGCCGTATAAAATGATATTTGAAAATGACGGCTCTTTTTCCGATGCCCTAGAAATGAAATAGGAGGGCTATTTATAGGTTAGAAACCCTAGGAAGAATATTCGGATCAAAAACAAACTTTTCTGGAAAGTTTTACCGACGGCGATCCGGATTGCATAAGCCACGATCCGGATCGCAGACGCACAGAATGCAGTTTCCAGAAAATCGCCTGTTCGGGATCCGGATCATAATCCACGATCCGGATCGTTCATACATTTTCACAAAACACCATTTCGGGATCCGGACTGCCCAAGCTATGATCCGGATTGCAGCAATGTATGAACGAACACCTTTCGGGATCCGGATTGAAAGTCCACGATCCGGATCCTGAACATGTCCCATGTCCAGTTTTTGATGAATATGCAATTAAAACCTCTTCCAGGTGTTTCTACACTATAAGAAGTATTCGGATCATCAAAATTATTTAGTTAAACGTACCTGATCCTTTTGAATTCTTCTTTCTTGAGATTGAGGTATATGATCCAAAGTTTCTTCATCTTCAATCTTCAAGACTTAAACATTCACGAAATACGCCAACTCAAATTCCGTAACAATCTCCCCCTTTGGCGGTTTCGTGACAAAACACAGATCCACAAAGAAAATTCAAAAAGATATTTTTGTTGCTATCACCATACAACAAAAATTTACAAAAGAGTTCCAGAAATTAAAAACATGAGATAAACTCCTAAGACAGACTCTAGACTTAGACATCTGTAACCTCTGCACACAGAAAACATTCTTGACAAACAAATTCGTTAGATACCTCAAGAATTGGAACATAGAAAACCAAGTGCAGAGATAGAGTTTGATCTCACCATGACATTTAAAAAATTCAGATATGTGAAAGAAACATAGTTAAAACCAACATATCTTCTAAGCAGTTGAAAACCAAATGTCAAAGTATGTTAGTCCAACACCAACTTGTTAGTCATATTACATGCCCAAATAGTTAGTCGAATAGTTAGTATAGAAGCATGTCACAATCACAAAAGAAAAACCAAAGTTGAGTTGAGATTCATACTTACATATTACCTTTTCACCTTGTTCATTCATTGTTCATTGTTTTCGCTAACTCTCTCCCCCTTTTTGTCACAAAACAAAGCCAAAACGTAGCATGAGCTACAATATGTAAGGAGAGTAACAAAAAAAAAAGTTCTAAAAGTATGCACAAACTGAGAAATAAACTAAAAGAAAAGAAAAACATGTTCTGAGAACTAAGAACCCAACTAAGGGTGACCAATTCTGTTGCTCAATCTGAAGAGTCAGAACTAGTACAGCTTAGCTTGCTTAAAAGTCCTTTAAGCAAGTTCTTAAGGTTTGAGTATTTTTTCTTGATCTTCTTGTGTTCAGAGGAGATTGCTGAAGCTCTCTCGATATTCTTTCATGTGTAGCAGAGATTCTTTGTTGTTCCTGACGAATCGATTCCAATATCTCTGTCTCAGTTGTCCGTGTCTTTGAATAAGATGAACGCTGTCTAGGATGCAGATGGTGCATCAGGTCCTGCAGTCCATGGTGATTCAGTTTGCAAAATTCCTGAAAGTGAGCGTGCTCTGGTTAGAGGCCCACTCTGCTGGCTTGTACTTCTTTGAACGCTTTTCTTCTTGTATATTGTACGGTCGTGGAGGCAGATTTCATAAGTCTCTTCCCTTTGGTGAATTCCTTTCTTCTTCATCAATTTTTCGCTGAACATCCTTAAAGAATCGTCCCATTCTTCACTATTGTAATCCGAGCTGTCTTCATTGGCTCCTTCCGGTTTGTCTCCAGTTGAGACGCCTGGTTCTTCTTTAACAGATGAACCCCAGGCAGCATTGCGACCAGTAAGATGATCAACCAGGAGAATGCCATTGATTCTAGTGCTTTGAGTTTTAAGAAAGTGTCCTGTGAAGACCAACTCAAGAACATATGAAAAATCGTCAATTTTGAAAAATTTGAAAAATTGTACCTAGACAATCATAATCATGTAGAGAAGCCAAGAATCAAATTAGTTTTCCAAAAAGAATTTTAAAAATAGATCAATTCCATGATTTACAAAAATTCCTCTTTTATGCCCTAAAACCGAATTTTTAGAAATCGAAGCCTAAAAACTCGTTAATCAAGAGAAATCCCAGCATAAAAGCAAAACTAATTGACCCAGAGTTCTTATTTCAAAAGAAATTTGATCAAAAACCATTCACAAACGAAAAAATCCAACTTTTCAACTCACGTTTGATGAAAAACATAAAAACTGTGAAAAACCGAGTTTTGATCATGAAAACTTACTTGAATCCGAAGAACTTTGAGTTTTGAAGCTCCAAGAAGCAAGAAATCTAGAGAGAGAAACTCTAGAAGCTTGAAAACCAAAATTAGGGTAAAGAAATCAAATCTCTTTGTTTCTATATAAAACCCTAGCCGTGATCCGGATCGGCCGAGAATGTGATCCGGATCGGCTACCCGCAGGAAAAATCCTGCGTTCGGGATCCGGATCACTTGCCCGATCCGGATCGGCTACAACTTTTTCTTCAGAAAAATTAGAAAAATTCATAAAATCCAGAAAAAGTATGTAAGCACTTTACCATGTCAACTTTAAACAAATGACATCGTTTCATACAACAAGAAATAGATTATGCAAAATCTATCAAAAATATCCAAAAATGAAACGAAAATTTACGAAAGTTAAAACACTTAAAGTTGAACAACTTCAATTACATCTATCCTGATCTTATGTGTAATGCCTTTATCAAATCATCAATTTCAGTAAAGAAAATGAAATACCAAGATCAATAGATGTTTGAAATCCCAGATAAGTTAGATAATATATCTAGACAATCTGTTGAAGGAGTGGCTCTTTGAGCATCTTTTATCAAAAATCCCACCTTATACCAACCATGAAATACGACTGAGTCAAGTATTTCAATATGATTTCATCAACAATTTTCAAACAAAAATTTGCTTTTCATTCATGGAGTATCTTTTTCTTTCATTTTCTCCATGTGGTGGTAGTTTTCACACTCCTCATTGGGATGTAACTCTTTCCACATCTTTTGAGCATTTTACATTTCATTGACTCCCCCTCAATTGGCTATCAATTATTTAATATATAAGGTATTCAACCAAACCATTGATCTCGAATTCATACTCGACTAAGCAATCAAATATGATAATGACTATACCAAGAGATCATTGAGAGAGAAATTGACTTTGATCACTTAAAAGATGGTTTAATTAACGTAAATGATCATTGCAACATTGAAATATTATGACATCAAAAGCATAATAAATTTCTAAATGCATAAAAGGATGCAATTAAAGTCAATTATGATTTATGCTCAATTAATGTCCTATGTACAAAACATAGATAAAGAACAAAACAAAAAAAAACAAAAACAAAACCTAACCTAAGCAAAGGTTTCAAAAGAGTTTATTTCAAGGAAAGCATGCCAATTGCTTTACGCAAGTGAATAAAACGTTTTTGATCCAAAGGTTTTGTTAAGATATCAGCTAATTGATCCTCAGTTGAAATATATGACAGTTGAAGAATGTTTGATTCAACTAGCTCTCTAAGAAAATGATATCTAAGTTCAATATGTTTTGTTCTAGAGTGCAACACAGGGTTTTTAGAAATGTTAATAGCACTAGTGTTGTCACATAAAATGGTTACCGAAGATGTTGAAATCCGGAAATCGCTCAACACGCTTTTCATCCAAATCAATTGGGTTGAACAACTTCCTGCAGAAATGTACTCCGCTTCGGCAGTCGAGAGTGCTATGCAGTTCTGCTTTTTACTGTGCCATGCAACAAGGCAGTGGCCAAGATAGAAGCATGCACCACTCGTGCTTTTCCGGTCATCCACCGATCCAGCCCAATCGGCATCTGAGTATCCAACAATATCCAAAGTCGTTCCCATAGGATACCAAATTCCGAAATTGATTGTACCTTTGATATACCGGATGATCCGTTTCACCGCTTTCAGGTGAACCTCCTTCGGTGCTGATTGATATCTCGCACAAATCCCAACACTGAAGGATATATCCGGGCGACTAGCCGTGAGATATAGTAGACTTCCAATCATACTGCGATACAGTTTCTCGTCTACATTCTCACTTTGTGATTCACTTCCAAGTCCCTTATGGCTAGTTCCCATTGGAGTCGGAAAATCCTTAGAATTTTCAAGATCAAACTTTTTGACCAACTCCAGTGCATACTTGGATTGACACAAGTGAATTCCTTCATCGTTTTGTTTAACTTGTAATCCAAGAAAATAATTCAATTCGCCCATCATGGACATCTCAAATTCGCTTTCCATGGTCTCCGCGAATTTAGAAGCATCATTATCTCTTGTTGCTCCAAAAACAATGTCATCGACATAGATTTGAGCAACTATGAAATTGTTTTGATAATGCTTCACAAAGAGAGTCCTGTCAGCTCCCCCTCGAGTGTAGCCCTTTTCCAAAAGGTGCTTTGTCAACCTTTCGTACCATGCTCGCGGTGCTTGTTTCAGACCGTAAAGAGCCTTTTTCAGACGAAAAACATGGTTAGGTAGTTTATGATCCACAAAACCTTTCGGTTGAGCTACATAAACTTCCTCATTTAAAAATCCATTTAAAAAGGCGCTCTTAACGTCCATTTGAAATAATTTGATTTTAAAATGACAAGCAATCGCAAACAATATACGAATGGACTCGAGTCTAGCTACAGGGGCGAAAGTTTCATCAAAGTCTATACCTTCTACTTGAGAGTAGCCTTGAGCAACTAACCTTGCTTTGTTCCTGATGATAGTACCTTCTTCGTTTTTCTTGTTCTTGAAGATCCATTTGGTACCTATCACATTGTGTTGCTTCGGAGGCTTCGTCAATTCCCAGACTTTGTTTCGCTCGAATTGATGGAGCTCTTCCTGCATTGCTTTAATCCAGTAATCATCTTGGAGAGCTTCATCAACATTCCTTGGTTCGATTTGAGATACATAGCATGCAAATCCGCAAACCAATTGTCTCCGTGTTCTAACTCCTTCTTGTGGATCTCCAATGATGTTCGATTCAGGGTGATCCTTGGAGATGCGTAACGTTTGAGGTAGAGGAGTAGGCGGAGGTACACGAGATGATTCCTGCACATCAGATAAGCTTGAAGAACCGTTAGATGCATCAACATTATTATCGAAAGAATTGTTAGAAGAAGATGCATTAGCAGGTGTATCATCATCAAGAGAGATATCGAGGGTAGATTTTTCAGATTCAAAGTGAAAAGCTTCATCTACCTTAACATTTATCGATTCTACGATCGTCTTAGATTCTAAGTTAAAAACTCGATATGCTCTGCTGTTTGTAGAATAACCTAAGAAAATCCCTTCGTCACTTCGAGAGTCAAATTTTCCAAGATTTTCGCGATCACGTAAAATAAAACACCGACTCCCAAAGATACGAAAATATTTGATGTTAGGTTTTCTACAAAACCAAAGTTCATATGGTGTATTCAAAGTCCCCGGGCGCAAATACACGCGATTGATAACATAACAGCAGTGTTCACCGCTTCAGCCCAAAAATATAAAGGTAAGTTCCGGCTGTGAAGCATAACACGTGCCATTTCCTGTACGACCCTGTTTTTGCGCTCGACTACACCATTTTGTTGAGGTGTGTAAGGTGCGGAGAATTCATGTTTAATGCCATTAGAAGTGCAAAAATCAATGAATTTGGAATTTATGAATTCCCCACCTCTATCACTCCTAACTCGAGTAATCCTTTCATTCTTTTCAATCATAATACGATTGCAGATTTCGAGAAAAGAATCAAAGGTATCAGCTTTTTCTTTTAAAAATGCTACCCAAGTATATCTAGAAAAATCATCAACCAATAAGAAAATATACCATTTACCTCCCAGAGATGGTTGACGAGTTGGCCCCATTAAGTCCATATGCAAAAGTTCCAAAGGCCGTTTTGTACCTATGTGGTTCAAGTTCTTGTGTGCAGTCCTAGACTGTTTTCCCTTTTGGCAACCGCCACACACAAGGTTTTGTTCAAAAGAAAGTTTCGGAACCCCCTTGACCACATCTTTATTTGAAATTCTAGCAAGTTCCTTAAAGTTTATGTGACCTAGCCTTTCATGCCAAAGTGTTTCATTTTTCAAAGATGCTAGGTTACATTTTTCAGAAATCTTAGAAGGAACTACATAACAATTGTTTTCTGATCTAACCCCCTTTAAAAAGAAAGCATGGTTCATGTCAGTTACAGTGCATTTATCAGATGAAAAATTAACTGAATAACCACTATCACACAGTTGACTTATGCTTATGAGGTTAGTCTTAAGGCCATGAACAAATAACACATTATCTAGAACCGGGCCATCTGGAATAGCTACCGTTCCCTTTCCAACAATTTTGGAAGACCGACCATCTCCGAAAACAACAAGTCCTCCGGAGTTTTTCTCAAATGTTTGAAAACAGTTTTTATCGCCGGTCATATGACGGGAACACCCGCTATCCAGATACCAAGACGAACTATCATATGCATGCAAGGAAACATTGGTAGCAAGACAGGGAAAGATTTCACCTTTGCGCACCCAAACCTTTTTGGAATGCGTCGGTAATGGTCGTGAAGTTGATTTCCTAGGTGAGAGCGTCTTGCTTGAAGAATTGCTGCTCCTTGATGATGTCGTCTTGAGCGGTGTACTACCAAGGCTCTTTTCCTTCAATTGATTGCAGTTGTTTTCCGAGGAATAGCCCTTTTGGTAGTCATTGCAAGATGTGCTTGAGGTGTGCGTTTGGCTCCAGTCTTGCAATTTCTCCTTATGTGCCCTGAAATGCCACAACGAAAACATACCTTGGTTCTTGTCGATTCCGAAGAGGATGTAGTAGGTTGTTGTCGTTGCTTGTCGTGAATTCCGGTGTCGGAGGAGGAGATACCGACTGAGGCACAAATACTGTACCACTCGAACTTGGAATGTCTCCAGTTTGAGTGTATCCGAGGCCGAACTTATTTCTTTGACCAAGACCAAGAAGTCTGTCCAACTTACTCCTTCCAGAAGAAAATCTCTTTAAGTCATCCTTTAGTTGGCGTATGGTCTCCGTCATTTCCAATTTTTCCTGTCGAGCCTCGCCGTTGAGCTTCAAGAAGTAATTCGCTTTGTTCACCATATCTATATAATTCTTCTCGAAATGCTCATTGGACTCTTGAAGGGAAACATTTGTCTTAATCAGATTATCCCTTTCCACTTCAAGATCGGTTGAGAGAGAGGTTACCCTTTTTACTTCTTCTTCAAGATCCTGCAATCTCCCTTTCAACCCCTTGTTTTGCTTAGCCAGTTTCTTTGAATCCCTCAAAAGTTATGGTAGGCTAAAACAAAATCTTCACCTTCCGAATCATCTGATTCATCGTCCGTTGCAATCTTTTCAACAGTGGAGTTGGACAGTGAGTCGGATGTACTTGCCATTAAGCACATGAAGGGTGAAGATGTAGTGGACGCGTGGAAAGCTGTCGCGTTGTCTTCTTCATCACTTGAGGATGACTCATTTGACGTGGAGTTGTCATCCCAAGTAACGACTTGCATCGCTTTCTTCTTTGCCGGATTCTTGTTGGGACATTCCGTTGCAATGTGGCCGTAGCCTCGACATTTGAAGCACTGAACTTGTCCCTCAGAACTTTTCTTATCCTTTGAGAAGTTCTCTTGCTTCTTGACTTGTAGCTTGAAGAACCCTTGCCTTTCTTCGACTTTCCGAAGGATGGAGTTTTGCTTGAATTTCCCCTTCGAAAGTTGCGGCGAAACTTCCTTGTCAAGAGAGCGAGCTGCTTCTCAAAGTCCTCCATAGAAAGGTTCTCGTCGTCGTCCGAGGAGGATGAATCCGCGTCTTCTTCTTTAGTTGATTTCAATGCGTAACCTGAAGACTTAGAAGAGGATGCCTTTCCAGAAGAATAGTTAGTAGGAAAAGTCATTTCATAAGTTTGTAAAGCACCTACTAATTCTTCTACACGCATTTCGTCCGGGTGTTTAATTGTTTCAATGGCTGCGACCTTCGGGCGAAATCGTTCAGGAAGAGTTCTTAGAATTTTTCTTACAACTTTAAATTCTGGAATCTTCTCTCCCAAGTTAGCACATGAGTTTACGATGTCTTGCAATCGTGTGTAATAGTCAGTGAAAGATTCATTCTCTGCCATAGAGATAGAGTCAAACTTGCTCGTAAGCATTTGCAGTTTCTGAATCTTCACTAAGTTAGTTCCCTCATGCGTAACTTGAAGAACATCCCAGATTTCTTTCGCAGTCTCACATGCCGAGACGCGAGAGAACTCAGTTTGTGACAAAGCATTAAATAGAGCATTAATCCCTTTGCCATTGTAAGAAGATAAGTCTATCTCTTCCTTGGTCCATTTCGACCTAGGTTTTAAGGTGCGAACATCATCTAAAATTTCAGTTGGATTAGACCATCCTAATTCAATTGATTGCCACACCCTTTCGTCGATGGAAATTAAAAAGCTTTCATCCGTACTTTCCAGTACGCATAATTTGTTCCATCAAAGAAAGGGGGTCGATTGATGTTTCCACCTTCAACCATTGTTTACAACCCTATTCCCGCTCTGATACCACTTGTTGGGTTTAGGTTAATAAGGATCTAAATAGGGGAAAAAACACCTAGAGGGGGGTGAATAGGTGTAAACAATAAACACTCAAAAAATCATTGCGCAATAAAACCCAATGCGGAAAAATAAAAGAACACGCAAGATTTTTACGTGGAAAAACTCCAAACCGGAGTAAAAAACCACGGGACCGATAACACGGCGAAATCCACTAGAATTAACACACGTACAAGGTGATATAACGTACTCACAGACGACTCAACCTTTTACCATACGCTCCTAGTAGATCTTCTCCGCTCGCTCCACGACGCTTCTCGAATCCACGATCCGCGCCCAACGCTGAATCCACAGCGTCCAACGTCGAGTCCACGACGTCCGACCGAATCCACGGTCTTCACCCAATGGCACGCTTCGAATCCACGAACGTACCTCGCTCCGAATCCACGAGAGCGGTTGCACCTTGAATCCACAAGGCCACGCGAGTCCACGCGCCGATTTTGGGGTAAATCGTTGTTTGTTTGGGTGGTGATGATCCGCCGAATACTTAGATCAAGAGTAGATCGGAAATACCATCTAAGTATTCATTATTTGATTCTACTCAAAATGTGAGTATGAAAACCTAGAATCAAATAATCAATATAGATGAAGAAACATAGAATAAATCTATTGATTTCCTTTCTTCTCTATATGTGGATCTTTCCGTATAAAATGATATTTGAAAATGACGGCTCTTTTTCCGATGCCCTAGAAATGAATATAGGGCTATTTATAGGTTAGAAACCCTAGGAAGAATATTCGGATCAAAAACAAACTTTTCTGGAAAGTTTTACCGACGGCGATCCGGATTGGATAAGCCACGATCCGGATCGCAGACGCACAGAATGCAGTTTCCAGAAAATCACCTGTTCGGGATCCGGATCATAATCCACGATCCGGATCGTTCATAC
Organism: Tillandsia fasciculata; assembly: GCA_029168755.2. Lineage (NCBI taxonomy): Eukaryota > Viridiplantae > Streptophyta > Magnoliopsida > Poales > Bromeliaceae > Tillandsia > Tillandsia fasciculata. The sequence goes on from JAQOTM010000726.1 coordinate 10,215, forward strand.
ATTTTCACAAAACACCCCATTCGGGATCCGGATTGCCCAAGCTGTGATCCGGATTGCAGCAATGTATGAACGAACACCCTTCGGGATCCGGATTGAAAGTCCACGATCCGGATCCTGAACATGTCCCATGTCCAGTTTTTGATGAATATGCAATTAAAACCTCTTCCAGGTGTTTCTACACTATAAGAAGTATTCGGATCATCAAAATTATTTAGTTAAACGTACCTGATCCTTTTGAATTCTTCTTTCTTGAGATTGAGGTATATGATCCAAAGTTTCTTCATCTTCAATCCTCAAGACTTAAACTATTCACGAAATACGCCAACTCAAATTCCGTAACACGAAATCCAACACTAGTGTTCAATCGTGCCCCGAACACCTCCCGCACACCGCGTAGGCCTCCAATGGCCACCCCAACGCACCGCAACAGCTCTGCGGAGATCCAGGTCATCACATCCTCCCCCACTAAAAGAAAGTTTCGTCCTCGAAACTAAAGTCATTCCTCAACACGGAATCTCAGCCAACAGGGGGTAAATATCCAGTCATCCACCACTCAAGCTCTCCAAAACTACCAAATTCCTTATCCAGAGACGCGATGCAATCCTCGGGTCTCTAACAAGAACAAAACAAAGGAGAACACTCCAGAGGACCACGCCACCTCAACTAGGTACAGCTGGGCTAACCGCTCGAGCTACCAAGTTGTCCGCATCGGTACAAGCATCTGCCCCTCCAGGGCCTCAGATAGTCCAATCACAAGTTCATCGGCACAAAAGCTCGATCCAAGTACCTCTGTACTCCCGTGGCATCCGATATAAGTCCCCCAACTGATCCCGTAGCCTCTGATCTCAAATCCAAATCGTCAGGACGTAGAAGCACATCCCTAATCCTCCGGCATCAACACTCAGCCATGAGCAGTCGAGAGGACCAGACGGTAAAACAACCTTCGCGAAGATCCAATACCCTTGCAGCTCGTAACTCAAATCCCCCAATCTTGACAGAAGGGTGCTAGCTCCCGATGATCACTTTATCAAATTCTTACGGTCCTCACAAAGCCGAAGTGAACCAACCTTCCACAACTCGAATAGCACCGGGCGCCCCCAAAGGTGCCACACTTGGCCTGACACAAATCCAACACATCAAATCCTGGAGTTGGGTCCTCAACTCCCAAACTGGTGTCATGCCAAACAACTCCGATAGGAGAACAGCTAGAAACTCACACAAAAAGGGTATCTCCAAGTCCTGGTGCCGCCGCAGATCCCTCAAACACACCAGCCAAAAGACTACTCACCTACTACGAGACATCCGCCTCGCTCACAAGGTCAAACCAAAGAGGCGAAGATACACTCAAGCAACCCAGGTACACCAACACCTCCAGGCCTGGCTCCCACGAAAACCGTCCTCGCAGCATAATCAGCTGCCGCGAAAGAAAAAGATAACCGAGCCAGCCTAACCGTCCTAAGTACCAAACCAAGCCCCACAACTAGGTCAAGACCCTCAGGCCTACAGGTACAACCAAGGACTCAACCGCACCGGCAGGACCCACGACACTCCCCCCCCTAGGTGCAGAAGATCGGGAATACGACCTCCCGAACACCAGGTAACCGTCCTACCCCTAACCCAAAGCAATGAAGCAAAAGCACTACCCACCAAGAAGGGAAAACCTCTCGTATCGAAAGATACGAACCCAAGAGCCTGGAACAACTCAAACCTACCGCCACACTGGCCGCTGGAATCTATGTGCTCTGACGGTCTCAAAATCCACTATCCCGAAAAAGAATCAGGAATGCCTCATCCGACTGACCTGTCCTCCATCACCCGGCGCCAAGCGCCTCAATCAGAACTCGCCTCAGGCGGCAGATCCCAATCCAAAGGAACTGTAATGCCACGCTCCATACCCGGCGCCTACTCCAATGAGGCGTCCCTAGAACTCTCAATCCCCCACCGAACAAGACCCTGCCTTCAAAGGCTCCATACTCAATCCCACTAATCGGGGCACTCATCCGCCAATCTGGCTCACTCCTTCAATGCAATCCTACAGCTTACCCGCTGTCAACTATCCACCCTGCCTCGGTGCCTCCACACTAAACTCGGCACGGAGGGGGCTACTCGCTACTCCGACAACTGTGCCACTGCGCTGCTCCGACAACTGTGCCACTGCGCTGCTCCGACAACTGTGTCACTGCGCTGCTCCGACAACTGTGTCACCGCGCTGCTCTTCCGCTGATCTGCCTCCACACTCCTACCCTTTCGGGTCCGGAGCCCCCAGACTCCAATCTGGGTATCCGGCCCGAAACAACCAGCTCAGGCCCAACTGCCGCACCAAGGTGCACTCGGGTCAGAGCCCCAACGTCGGGGAGACACCGCTCACCACGACAAACCGCAAATCAGCACACCCCAACACTCGACCCAATCTAGCGAAAGTCAAAGACATCCCCCTATTTTTGTAACTTTATGTTGTCTGCAGCCAACATAACTGTCCCACAAAAATAGGGTATGTCGATCCCTCTTCACTCACAGGAAGAGTCAAAACCAAATCACCGACTTTCGCAAAATGTCGCGTCTCTCACACCCTAACATCCTAGGGCCGCCATAAGCCTAGGGTTTCCTAAGTCCCAACTGACCTATCCCTAAGCTCTGATACCAACTTAATCTGTCACGCCCCGGGTGTAAACCAGAACCCGGGCCCGTCTACAGATCCGCCGTGCACACGGTATTTCCCGTGTACACGAAGCGTCAACAACCTGCTCAGATATAAAGATAATAAAAGAGCAATAAAAACAGAGCTGAACTAAAACTAATACATCTCAGACTGAAGCTGGAAATAAAATACAATACATCTGTATAAATGATACATCTGTCTCTCCCAGCTCACCAAAATAAATACAACCTGCTGGCAAAAGCCAGTCCCAAATGTAAAAGTACAACCGTCTGAGGAAATCCTGGGTACACCAACAGTCCAGCTAACACGCTCATCCTGCCTCGAGATCTATCTACTCAGCCGTCCTCTCTCCTCGACCCGCCGCTGAAAGCCCAGCAGCACCCGCAGAAGACACTGCAAAACAAGGAAGAAGAAAAAGAGGAAAGAAGAATGGGGGTGAGAACTACTAGTAAACCAGTAGCCTCCCCTAGTGGGTAAAACCTCAAACTCTGACACACCCACTAGGTCTACCAGAGGCGAAAGGGAAAGAAGAGTGGTAAGAAATAAAGACTGCCGAAGAATGAAACTACCACTACTATGCCTCTAAAATGCAGTCCTAGACTGGAATAACCATATCCACAATAACCAACCGTCCCAGATAACCCAATCTGTACCGCCCTCATCATCGGGCAAGTAAGCCGCGCCGATGTGATAGCAAAGCTCCTGCCGCCGCCCTCATCATCGGGCAAATAAGCCGCGCCGATGTGATAGCGAAACCGTCAATAACAGCCTGGCCCCGGCCTCCGGAGGGGAACTCGAGGGGAGCGACCCACTCGAGGAAAGCACTACCGGGCAATAACCGCGCCGGTAAAATCCATATCAAAACACTACCGGGCAATAACCGCGCCGTAAGATAAGTACCAAAAGCAGGAGTAGATCACAACTGCAAAGCCCCAGTGGAACACACCCTCCACTAAAAGAAACACAGATCCCCCAATCTGATGCACAAATGAACATCCGGTCGATCGCCCAAAATCCGCGATCGCCGCAATACCCACAATCACAATCATGTCCCACATCCGACATCCGGTCAACCGCCTACTGTCCGCGGTAGCCGCTATAATCCCGCAACCCATAATCAGACACAACCTGTCACCGACCCTCAGGTCCTCGCTACACTATCCCAAACCCCTGCTCGAACCCGAGCAACCAGACTCAAAGGTCTAAATAAGAAGGAGAAAAGAAAGCAAACATGGTTTCTCCTAAGTCAAGTTCCAGCATGAAAGTGTAGCAGAAAAAGGTGGCCTATCTAGGTGTCCAAACAAGCATGCAAGTGTTCTCAAGAGCGATAAAAGAAAGTGTCCCAATAATCCTGTCCAACATGCTATATCCACCAAATTAATCTCACATGAATCATCCACCTATGCATGTACATATCCTCCAGTAAAACCACTAACAGGATAAATCATCTGGATCAAATATAATACATAATTCCACATGCAAGGTTAAGTGCTAACAAAGTAATCCATGATTCCACACAGGTATGCATGAACCCAACCCCAATCATGATTAATCAAGATGTCCAATAAAGGGGATCACTCTAATATTCCTAGTGAGCATGTCAAAATAGAGGTAAGAACAACAACCGCCCACCTCGAACGCTAAATCCTGATCCCAACAGCGAAGTCCGCGCCCGGTCTCAACGATCACCACGGTACTGCACAAAATATCCCAAAAGAACAAGCACAATTAATGAACCATGCTCACACCAAAATCTGTCCCAATACAACCAGTCCACAGTTTAGCCTTTTTCACCTGCGAAACGTGCCCAATAAATTCCCAAAAAAATACCACTGCGAACTACGCGACGAACCGGTCGAAACGGGTACCTGCACGTTTTCCCACGATTTTTCTATGCTGAGAACCAAAATCGACAAGAGAAACCCCCGAACAATACATCCACCCAAAAACTGTGCTACAAAGTTCTGTAAAAAGGGGGTTCTCACCTTCAGAGAAATTCCACAAAATTCACAAAATTCAGGGAGATTCCTTGCGATGCGTAGATGCAAATCTCCTTTTGAATCGCCTCAATCCGATGTCCGGTTGCGGAGATATCGCCGAAATACCGAACGCTGTCCAAAACTCCATCACAGCAAAATGGGGTCACAAGATGATCCGAAAAACCCATGAAAACCTCGGAATGGGGAAAAACCAGTAGAAATAAGAAACGTAGCCCTACCTGTTAGGAGTCTTTCGGCGCAAGAATCACAGAAGAAGGAGCTCGGGGTAGACCAGGAGAGCTAAAACACCGCCGCTGCGCTGAAGAAGAACACAGAAAATGCAATGTCGCGCCGCGCCGTAAAATGGGGAACCTCGGGATTCGAGCCTCCTAAAATCCTCAAACTTCACAGGATGCTTCCTCTCTTCTTGATGAAGATTTCATCTCTCACCCCTCAGGAAGATGGAGCCTCGAAAATGGAGAAAAACCCTCTTAAATGAGCCTCGGATGGAAGAAATGAAGAAAACCAGAAAATCTTTTCACTTAATTCCCTCTGTGTCCCCAAAAAAAATTCCCTGCGCCCGGTGCACGAGAACCCGCCAATGGTGGCGCGCCACGTGGCCCCAACACCGTGCACGCCCGTGAACCGCGCACCCCGCACGTCGCGTACACCTGCTCCGCGTACGGCACCCACTCCAAGACTTGCGTGGACCGGGAGCACAACACCGACCCAATCAAATGCCGCCACGTGTCCACTGTTGGTCCACCGTGCACCAACACTGTTCCGTGGACCGGGTGCTGTGAACCACCCAACAAGAACGTGCCACGTGGCACCCCGCTCGGTGCACGCCCGCCGCGTGGACCGGCCGCCTGCCCGCGCCCCCGCCGCGCCTGCCCGCGCCTCAGCGCCTGCCCGCGGCCGCGCGCCGCCTGCCCGAGCGCCCTCCGCCGTCCGCCGGCGCTGCCCGCCGCCGCCGTCGCCGCCGGCCGCCGCCGGGACACTGTTCCGGCGTGTGAACAGTAACCCGAGCCCGGAAAATCAAGTAAATAGTCCATCTGAAGCGTTTTCGCGCGCTGAATCCGAATTTGACGTCCGTTTCGCCAAATTCCCACTCTAAAAATTGCCCGAATGCCCCCGGAAAGGTATTTTCAATCCGAATTCGCGCCGAGTCCAAATCTGAAAATCGGTTTCGCCCGAGAACACTTCCAGAGATCCGACGGAGTCACCCGATCACCCACGTGATCCGTTTTAAGTCCGAAATCCAACACTAGTGTTCAATCGTGCCCCGAACACCTCCCGCACACCGCGTAGGCCTCCAATGGCCACCCCAACGCACCGCAACAGCTCTGCGGAGATCCAGGTCATCACACTATGATTCATTTTTAGGGTAACGAAAGATCCGATACGACCGAAAAAAAAAAATCCACATATAGAGAAGAAAGGAAATCAATAGATTTAATTCTATGTTTCTTCATCTATATTGATTAATTTGATTCTAGGTTTTCCAAACTCAGATTTTGAGTAGAATCAAATTAATGAATACTTAGATGGTATTTCCGATCTATTTCTAATCTAAGTATTCGACGGATCATCACCACCCAAAAAACAACGATTTATCCTAAATCGGTGCGTGGACTCGCGTGGCCTTGTGGATTCAAGGTGCAACCGCTCTCGTGGATTCGGAGCGAGGTACGTTCGTGGATTCGAAGCGTGCTACTGGGTGAAGACCGTGGATTCGGTCGGACGTCGTGGACTCGACGTTGGACGCTGTGGATTCAGCGTTGGGCGCAGATCGTGGATTCGAGAAGCGTCGTGGAGCGAGCGGAGAAGATCTACTAGGAGCGTATGGTAAAAGGTTGAGTCGTCTGTGAGTACGTTATATCACCTTGTACGTGTGTTAATTCTAGTGGATTTCGCCGTGTTATCGGTCCCGTGGTTTTTTACTCCGGTTTGGAGTTTTTCCACGTAAAAATCTTGCGTGTTCATTTATATTTCCGCATTGGGTTTTATTGCGCAATGATTTTTTGAGTGTTTATTGTTTACACCTATTCACCCCCCTCTAGGTGTTTTTTCCCCTATTTAGATCCATTATTACATATAACCCAACAAGTGGTATCAGAGCGGGAATAGGGTTGTAAACAATGGTTGAAGGTGGAAACATCAATCGACCCCCTTTCTTTGATGGAACAAATTATGCGTACTGGAAAGTACGGATGAAAGCCTTTTTAATTTCCATCGACGAAAGGGTGTGGCAATCAATTGAATTAGGATGGTCTAATCCAACTGAAATTATTGATGATGTTCGCACCTTAAAACCTAGGTCGAAATGGACCAAGGAAGAGATAGATTCATCTTCTTACAATGGCAAAGGGATTAATGCTCTATTTAATGCTTTGTCACAAACTGAGTTCTCTCGCGTCTCGGCATGTGAGACTGCGAAAGAAATCTGGGATGTTCTTCAAGTTACGCATGAGGGAACTAACCTTGTGAAGATTCAGAAACTGCAAATGCTTACGAGCAAGTTTGACTCTATTTCTATGGCAGAAAATGAATCTTTCACTGACTATTACACACGATTGCAAGACATCGTAAACTCATGTGCTAACTTGGGAGAGAAGATTCCAGAATTTAAAGTTGTAAGAAAGATTTAAGAACTCTTCCTGAACGATTTCGCCCGAAGGTCGCAGCCATTGAAACAATTAAACACCCGGACGAAATGCGTGTAGAAGAATTAGTTGGTGCATTACAAACTTATGAAATGACATTTCCTACTAACTATTCTTCTGGAAAGGCATCCTCTTCTAAGTCTTCAGGTTATGCATTGAAAACAACAAAGAAGAAGACGCGGATTCATCCTCCTCGGACGATGACGAGAACCTATCTATGGAGGACTTTGAGAAGCAGCTCGCTCTCTTGACAAGGAAGTTTCGCCGCAACTTTCGAAGGGGTAATTCAAGCAAAACTCCATCCTTCGGAAAGTCGAAGAAAGGCAAGGGTTCTTCAAGCTACAAGTCAAGAAAGCAAGAGAACTTCTCAAAGGATAAGAAAAGTTCAGAGGGACAAGTACAGTGCTTCAAATGTCGAGGCTACGGCCACATTGCAACGGAGTGTCCCAACAAGAATCCGGCAAAGAAGAAGGCGATGCAAGTCGTCACTTGGGATGACAACTCCACGTCAAATGAGTCATCCTCAAGTGATGAAGAAGACAACGCGACAGCATTCCACGCGTCCACATCTTCACCCTTCATGTGCTTAATGGCAAGTACATCCGATTCATTGTCCAACTCCTCCCATGTTGAAAAGATTGCAACGGACGACGAATCGAGTAATTCTGAAGGTGAAGATTTTGCTCTTGCCTACCATAAGCTTTTGAGGGATTCAAAGAAACTGGCAAAGCAAAACGGAGTTTGAGAGGGAGATTGCAGGATCTCGAAGAAGAAGCAAAAAGGGCATCTTCTCTCTCAAACGCTCTTGAAGTGGAAAGGGATAATTTAGTCAAAGCAAATGTTTCCCTTCAAGAGTCCAATGAGCTTTCGAGAAAGAACATACAAAATGGTGGACAAAGCGAATTACTTCTTGAAGCTCTACGGCGAGGCTCGACAGGAAAAATTGGAAATGACAAAGACCATACGCCAACTAAAGATGACTTAAAGCGATTTTCTTCTGGAAGGAGTAAGTTGGACAGCTTCTTGGTCTTGGTCAAACAAATAAGTTCGGCCTCGGATACACTCAAACTGGAGACATTCCAAGTTCGAGTGGGACAGTTTTTGTGCCTCAGTCGGTATCTCCTCCTCCGACACCGGAATTCACGACAAGCAACGACAACAAGCCTACTTCATCCTCTTCGGGATCGTCAAGATCTAAGGTATGTTTTCGTTGTGGCATTTCAGGGCACATAAGGAGAAATTGCAAGATGGGAGCCAAACGCACACCTCAAGCACCTCTTGCAATGACTACCAAAAAGGTGATTCCTCAGAAATCAATGCAAATCATTCAAAGGAAAAGAGCCTTGGTAGTTCACCGCTCAAGACGACATCATCAAGGAGCAGCAATCTTCTAACAAGACGCTTTCACCTAGGAGAATAACTTCACGACCATTACCGACGCATTCCAAAAAGGTTTGGGTGCGCAAAGGTGAAATTTTCCCTTGTCTTGTTACTAATGTTTCCTTGCATGCATATGATAGTTCGTCTTGGTATCTGGATAGCGGGTGTTCCCGTCACATGACCGGTGACAAAAACTGTTTTCAAAATTTTGAGAAAATCTCCGGAGGACTTGTTGTTTTCGGAGATGGTCGGTCTTCCAAAATTGTTGGAAAGGGAACGGTAGCTATTCCAGATGGCCCGGTTCTGAAAAATGTGTTATTTGTTCATGGCCTTAAGACTAACCTCATAAGCATAAGTCAACTTTGTGATAATGGTTATTCAGTTAATTTTTCATCTGATGAATGTACTGTAACTGATAAGAACCATGTTTTCTTTTTAAAAGGGGTTAGATCAGAAAACAATTGTTATGTAGTTCCTACTAAATTTCTGAAAAATGTAACCTAGCATCTTTGAAAAATGAAACACTTTGGCATGAAAGGCTAGGTCACATAAACTTTAAGGAACTTGCTAGAATTTCAAACAAAGATGTGGTCAAGGGGGTTCCAAAACTTTCTTTTGAACAAAACATTGTGTGTGGCGGTTGCCAAAAGGGAAAACAGTCTAGGACTGCACACAAGAACTTGAACCACATAGGTACAAAACGGCCTTTGGAACTTTTGCACATGGATTTAATGGGGCCAACTCGTCAACCATCTTTGGGAGGTAAATGGTATATTTTCTTATTGGTTGATGATTTCTCTAGATATTCTTGGGTAGCATTTTTAAAAGAGAAAGCTGATACTTTTGATTCTTTTCACGAGATTTGCCATCGTATTATGATTGAAAAGAATGAAAAGATTACTCGAGTTAGAAGTGATAGAGGTGGAGAATTCATAAATTCCAAATTCATTGATTTTTGCACTTCTAACGGCATTAAACATGAATTCTCAGCACCCTATACACCTCAACAGAATGGTGTAGTCGAGCGCAAAAACAGGGTCGTACAGGAGATGGCACGTGTTATGCTTCATAGCCGGAACTTACCGTTATATTTTTGGGCTGAAGCGGTGAACACTGCTGTCTATGTAATTAATCGCGTGTATTTGCGCCCGGGGACTTTGAATACACCATATGAACTATGGTTTTGTAGAAAACCGAACATCAAATATTTTCGTATCTTTGGGAGTCGGTGTTTTATTTTACGTGACCGCGAAAATCTTGGAAAATTTGACTCTCGAAGTGACGAAGGGATTTTCTTAGGTTATTCTACAAACAGTAGAGCATATCGAGTTTTTAACTTGGAATCTAAGACGATCGTAGAATCGATAAATGTTAAGGTAGATGAAGCTTTTCACTTTGAATCTGAAAAATCTACCCTCGATATCTCTCTTGATGATGATACACCTGCTAATGCATCTTCTTCTAACAATTCTTTCGATAATAATGATGCATCTAACGGTTCTTCAAGTTTATCTGATGTGCAGGAATCATCTCATGTACCTCCGACTACTCCTTACCTCAAACGTTACGCATCTCCAAGGATCATCCTGAATCGAACATCATTGGAGATCCACAAGAAGGAGTTAGAACTCGGAGACAATTGGTTTGCGGATTCGCTTGCTACGTATCTCAATCGAACCAAAGAATGTTGATGAAGCTCTTCAGGATGACTACTGGATTGAAGCAATGCAGGAAGAGCTCCATCAATTTGAGCGAAACAAAGTCTGGGAATTAACGAAGCCTCCGAAGCAACACAATGTGATAGGTACCAAATGGATTTTCAAGAACAAGAAAAATGAGGATGGTACTATCATCAGGAACAAAGCAAGGTTAGTTGCTCAAGGCTACTCTCAAGTAGAAGGTATAGACTTTGATGAAACTTTCGCCCCTGTAGCTAGACTCGAGTCCATTCGTATCTTTTTGCGATAGCTTGTCATTTTAAAATCAAATTATTTCAAATGGACGTTAAGAGCGCCTTTTTAAATGGGTTTTTAAATGAGGAAGTTTATGTGGCTCAACCGAAAGGTTTTGTGGACCATAAACTACCTAACCATGTTTTTCGTTTGAAAAAGGCTCTTTACGGTCTGAAACAAGCACCGCGAGCATGGTACGAAAGGTTGACAAAGCACCTTTTGGAAAAGGGCTATACTCGAGGGGGAGCTGACAGGACTCTCTTTGTGAAGCATTATCAAAACAATTTCATTGTAGCACAAATCTATGTCGATGACATTGTATTTGGTGCAACAAGAGATAATGATGCTTCTAAATTCGCGGAGACCATGGAAAGCGAATTTGAGATGTCCATGATGGGCGAATTGACTTATTTTCTTGGATTACAAGTTAAACAAAACGATGAAGGAATTCACTTGTGTCAATCCAAGTATGCAATGGAGTTGGTCAAAAAGTTTGATCTAGAAAATTCTAAGGATTTTCCGACTCCAATGGGAACTAGCCATAAGGGACTTGGAAGTGAATCACATAGTGAGAATGTAGACGAGAAACTGTATCGCAGTATGATTGGAAGTCTACTTTATCTCACGGCTAGTCGCCCGGATATATCCTTCAGTGTTGGGATTTGCGCGAGATATCAATCAGCACCAAAGGAGGTTCACCTGAAAGCGGTGAAACGGATCATCCGGTATATCAAAGGTACAATAAATTTCGGAATTTGGTATCCTATGGGAACAAGTTTGGATATTGTTGGATACTCAGATGCCGATTGGGCAGGATCAGTGGATGATCGGAAAAGCACGAGTGGTGCATGCTTTTATCTTGGCCATTGCCTTGTTGCATGGCACAGTAAAAAGCAAAACTGCATAGCACTCTCGACTGCCGAAGCGGAGTATATTTCAGCGGGAAGTTGTTCAACCCAATTGATTTGGATGAAAAGCGTGTTGAGCGACTTCCGGATTTCAGCAACTTCGGTAACCATTCTTTGTGACAACACTAGTGCTATTAACATTTCTAAAAACCCTGTGTTGCACTCTAGAACAAAACATATTGAACTTAGATATCATTTTCTTAGAGAGCTAGTTGAATCAAATATTCTTCAACTTTCATATATTTCAACTGAGGATCAATTAGCTGACATTTAACAAAACCTTTGGATCAAAAACGTTTTATTCACTTGCGTAAAGCAATTGGAATGCTTTCCTTGAAATAACCTCTTTTTGAAACCTTTGCTTAGGTTAGGTTTTGTTTTTGTGTTTTTGTTCTTTATCTATGTTTGTACATAGGACATTAATTGAGCATAAATCATAATTGACTTTAATTGCATCCTTTTATGCATTTAGAAATTTATTATGCTTTTGATATCATAATATTTCAATGTTGCAATGATCATTTACGTTAATTAAACCATCTTTTAAGTGATCAAAGTCAATTTCTCTCTCAATGATCTCTTGGTATAGTCATTATCTTATTTGATTGCTTAGTCGAGTATGAATTCGAGATCAATTTTTGGTTGAATACCTTATATATTAAATAATTGATAGCCAATTGAGGGGGAGTCAAAGAAAGTAAAATGCTCAAAAGATGTGGAAAGAGTTACATCCCAATGAGGAGTGTGAAAACTACCACCACATGGAGGAAAGAGCTAACCTCGGTCGTCCGAGTACTGTGTGCAGCTACCACATGAATACCAAGCATGGTTTTCAATTTTGATTGATAAAATGCATATTGAAATACTTGACTCTGTCAAATTTCAAGGTTGGTATAAGGTGGGATTTTTAATGAAAGATGCTCAAAGAGCCACTCTCTTCAACAGATTGTCTAGATATATTATCTAACTTATCTGGGATTTCAAACATCTATTGATCTTGGTATTTCATTTTCTTTACCAAATTGATGATTTGATAAAGGCATTACACATAAGATCATGATAGATGTAATTGAAGTTGTTCAACTTTAAGGTTTTAATTTTATAAATTTTCGTTTCATTTTTGAATATTTTTGATAGATTTTGCATAATCTATTTCTTGTTGTATGAAACGATGATTTTGTTTAAAGTTGATGGCAAAGTGCTTACATACTTTTTCTGGATTTTATGGAATTTTTCTAAATTTTTCTGAAGAAAAAGTTGGAGCCGATCCGGATCGGACAAGTGATCCGGATCCCGAACGCAGGTTTTTCCTGCGGGTAGCCGATCCGGATCACATTCTCGATCCGATCCGGATCACGGCTAGGGTTTTAATAGAACAAGAGGGTTTTGATTTCTTTTACCCAATCTTTTGTTCTTAAGCCTCTAGAGCTTCTCTCTCTAGAATTCTTGCATCTTGGAGCCTTCCAAACTCAAGTTCTTCGATTCCAAGTAAGTTTTATTGATCAAAATCTCGGTTTTTCACAGTTTTTCTTGTTTGCTCAAAACGTGAGTAGAAATCATGGAACTTTTTCGTTTGTGAATGGTTTTTGATCAAATTTCTTTTGAAATAAGAACTCTGGGTAGATTAGTTTTGATTATATGCTAGGTTTTCTCTGATTAACGAATTTTTGGGCTTCGATTTCTAAAAATTCGGTTTTAGGGCATATAAGAGGAATTTTTGAAAATCATGGAATTGATCTATTTTTAAAATTCTTTTTGCAAAACTAATTTGATTCTTAGTCTCTCTACATGATTATGATTGTTTGGGTACAATTTTTCAAATTTTTGAAAATTAACAATTTTTTCATGTGTTCTTGAGTTGGTATTCACAGAATTTCAAACTTCTTAAAGCACGCACAGCAATGGAATTCTCATGGATCATCTTGCTGTTAGTCACAATGGTGCATACTCGAGCAACCAACAAACTGAAAAGAGCTAAGAAACCTCAACGAAAAGGTGAATTTCATTTTATCAGCGATTCAGAGACTGAAGCAGATAATGATGAGGTGGATTGGGACAAATTGACGGATGATGATGAGACAGTGCCCGTTAAACCTAAACAAAAGGTTTCCGACGCATCAAAGGGAAAGGCTCCCTTGGACAAAGGCAAAGCACCTATGACTGCACCAACTATCTCTGTGAAAAGAAAACGTCTAGCTCGACGCTTTGGACTACCACGAGACGTTGATATTAACAAGCCGATAGTTCCTGATTCTCCGCCTCGCCAGGAAGAAGTGTTCATTAACTCGGATCGCTTTAGAGCTTTTGAACATCGTGAATGCATCGGTGAACGACATGTCAACATTGAAGCTCTCCGAAATCACTCACCAGAGTTTGGGACTTTAATTGAGCAAGCTAATCTCATCCAAGTCTGCCGATTCCCCGAATTACTTGGGTATTGTTTGTATCGTGTAAGAACCTTTTACACAAATGCAAGACATCTTCAAGAAGATGAACGTGGCTCAATGCATTTCTATACAAATATCCAAGGAATGACACTTAAAATCACTCCACAGTTAATCGGTGAAGTCCTAGAAATGAAATCCAACAGATCGGGGATCAACTTTTTGACGGGAAGAAGTTTGACAAATGCATTGTGGCAAACCGTGATAGAGGGAATTTGTTTGGAAGGAACTGAATCAGCAGATGGTAAATCTGTAAAATCTAAACAACTTCGACTTGAGTACTGCTTTCATAACTTCATCACGTGTTACAACATTCTCCCTAACATGCAGACAAAGGTAGTAAGATGGGATAGAATGTTGTTCTTATATCTCATAGATCATCCTTCTGAGGCTGTAGGGCTGAACATGAACATTCCCTACATAATTTGGAATAGAATGTCAAGATATATTGAGCATCCTCATCCTTCTGAGCGACTTCCATTTCCATTGATCATCATGAGGATCTTGAAAAAGTTTGAAATTGATATCAGCTCGACATCATATCAACACTGTTGGGGGATGATAGATGAGTCAACAATTGTGAAGTCCCTTCACAAATTGCCACATGTTACTCCGACACCTTCCACTGGGAAGAAACCGTGTGTCGGCACCTCTGCCTCTCCATCTCAACAAACACCCGGCACACATGATGAAGCATCGGTAACTTCAATTTTCAAGCAACAACAGCGCCTATCTTTTGAGCAAGAGCAGATAACCAAAGAACAAAGGCGAATTTCTGAGGAACACGAAATCATCACGGCATCACAAATTACATTGACCAAGAGAGTAAACTCGATGAAGAAATTGATCAAGAAAATGTTCACTAAGATGGGATATAGTGCGTCTGAGGAATCAGACTCCGATGACTAATTTGTGCTCTAACAACTTTTTGTGCAGATTTGTGCAGGATTTTAGTTTTTAGGATTTTTTTTTTTTTTTGACTTTAGTTTTAGTTCTCAGGTTTTTCTTGATTTTGAACTTCTTAACTCTCCTTGTGTTTTGTAATTATTGGCTTAGTTTGTGACAAAAAGGGGGAGAGAGTAGAGAACTTTGGAACTTTGTGAGAACTTTGAACAAACTTTGACTTTGGTGAAAGGTAAGTATCACAACTTCTGGTTTTAGCTTGTGATTTGATGCATGTCCCTACTAACTATTCGACTAACTATTTGTACATGTATTATTACTAACAAATTGTTTGATTACTAACAAAGCAAAGTTACGACATTTGGAATCTTATTGCTTAGAAGATATGTCAATGTTTGATTATGATCTATTACATATCTGAATTACTAAATGTCATGATGAGTATAAACTCTATCTCTGCTAGGTTTTGAATGCTAAAATTCTTGAGGTATCTAACGATCTCTTTTTGTCAAGAATGATTTCTTTTTGCAGAGAGTGCAGATGTCTAAGTCTAGAGTCTGTTTTAGGAGTTTATCTCATGTATTTAAATTTTGGATCTCCATTGTAAATTTTTGTTGTATGGTGATAGCAACAAAAATATCCTTTTTGAATTTTCTTTAGTGGATTTGTGTTTTGTCACGAAACCGCCAAAGGGGGAGATTGTTAAGGATTTTGTTTTGGCGTATTTCGTGAAAGTATTAAGTCTTGAAGATTGAAGAAGAAAGAAGTTTGGATCATATACCTCAATCTCAAGAAAGAAGAATTCAAAAGGATCAGGTATGTTTAACTAAAGATTTTTGGTGATCCGAATACTTCTTATAGTGTAGAAACACTTGGATGAATTTTTCATTGCATAAAAATCAAAAACTGGACATGGGACATGTTCAGGATCCGGATCAGACAGTCCAATCCGGATCTCGAAGGGTGCTAGTTCATTGGCAAATCCAATCCGGATCAAAGCCCATTTCCGATCCGGATCCCGAACATGGGATTTTGCTGAAATGTATGAACGATCCGGATCGGGCATTTTAATCCGGATCCCGAACCATTGTTTTTCTGGAATTGTCTATCATGCTACGACGATCCGGATCACAGTAAACCCGATCCGGATCGCCGTCCTGAAAATTTCCAGAATTGGTTAGTTTTTGATCCTTATCTTCTTCCAATGGCTTCTAACCTATTTATAGACCCTATGATTCATTTTTAGGGTAACGAAAGATCCGATACGACCGAAAAAGAAAAATCCACATATAGAGAAGAAAGGAAATCAATAGATTTAATTCTATGTTTCTTCATCTATATTGATTAATTTGATTCTAGGTTTTCCAAACTCAGATTTTGAGTAGAATCAAATTAATGAATACTTAGATGGTATTTCCGATCTATTTCTAATCTAAGTATTCGGCGGATCATCACCACCCAAAAAACAACGATTTACCCTAAATCGGCGCGTGGACTCGCGTGGCCTTGTGGATTCAAGGTGCAACCGCTCTCGTGGATTCGGAGCAAGGTACATTCTGGATTCGAAGCGTGCTACTGGGTGAAGACCGTGGATTCGGTCGGACGTCGTGGACTCGACGTTGGACGCCGTGGATTCGGCGTTGGACGCAGATCGTGGATTCGAGAAGCGTTGTGGAGCGAGCGGAGAAGATCTACTAGGAGCGTGTGGTAAAAGGTTGAGTCCTCTGTGAGTACGTTATATCACCTTGTACGTGTGTTAATTCTAGTGGATTTCACCATGTTATCGGTCCCGTGGTTTTTTACTCCGGTTTGTAGTTTTTCCACGTAAAAATCTTGCGTGTTCATTTATATTTCCGCATTGTGTTTTATTGCGCAATGATTTTTTGAGTGTTTATTGTTTACACCTATTCACCCCCCTCTAGGTGTTTTTTCTCCTATTTAGATTCATTATTACATATAACCCAACAAATAGGTGTAAACAATAAACACTCAAAAATCTTTGCGTAATAAAACCCAATGCGGAAATAAAAATTAACACGCAAGATTTTTACGTGGAAAAACTCCAAACCGGAGTAAAAAACCACGGGACCGATAACACGGCGAAATCCACTAGAATTCAAACACGTACAAGGTGATATACCGTACTCACAGACGACTCAACCTTTTACCATACGCTCCTAGTTGATCTTCTCCGCTCGCTCCGCAACGCGTCTCGAATCCACGATCTGCGTCCAACGCCGAATCCACGGCGTCCAACGTCGAATCCACGACGTCCGACCGAATCCACGGTCTTCACCCAGTAGCACGCTTCGAATCCACAAACGTACCTCGCTCCGAATCCACGAGAGCGGTTGCACCTTGAATCCACAAGGCCACGCGAGTCCACGCGCCGATTTTGGGAAAATCGTTGTTTTTTGGGTGGTGATGATCCGCCGAATACTTAGATTAGAAATAGATCGGAAATACCATCTAAGTATTCATTAATTTGATTCTACTCAAAATCTGAGTTTGAAAAACCTACAATCAAATTAATCAATATAGATGAAGAAACATAGAATTAAATCTATTGATTTCCTTTCTTCTCTATATGTGGATTTATCTTTTTTCGGCTTATTTTTCCATTACCCTAAAAATGAATCATAGGGTCTATTTATAGGTTAGAAACCATTGGAAGAAGATAAATATCAAAAGCTAACCTTTTCTGAAATTTTACATGACGACGATCCGGATCGGATTTACTGCGATCCGGATTGTCGTAACGAGACAGACAATTCCAGAAAAAAAAGGGTTCGGGATCCGGATTGAAATCCCCGATCCGGATCGTTCATATATTTCAGCAAAATCCCATGTTCGGGATCCGGATCGAAAATGGCCTTTGATCCGGATTGGATTTGCCAATGAACTAGCACCCTTCGGGATCCGGATTGGATTGTCTGATCCGGATCCTGAACATGTTCCATGTCCAGTTTTTGATTTTTATGCAATAAAAAATTCATCCAAGTGTTACTACACTATAAGAAGTATTCGGATCACCAAAAATAATTAGTTAAACATACCTGATCCTTTTGAATTCTTCTTTCTTGAGATTGAGGTATATGATCCAAACTTCTTTCATCTTCAATCTTCAAGACTTAATACTTTCACGAAATGGGGCAAAACAAAATTCTTAACAATCTACCCCTTTGGCGGTTTCGTGACAAAACACAAATCCACTTAAGAAAATTCAAAAAGATATTTTTGTTGATATCACCATACAACAAAAATTTACAATGGAGATCCAAAAATAATAAATACATGAGTTAAACTCCTAAGACAGACTCTAGATGTCACGCCCCGGGGGTAACCAGAACCCGGGCCCGCCAACAGATCCGCCGTGTACACAGAATTTTCCATGTACACGAAGCGCTGGTAACCTGCTCAGATAGATAATATACAGTAGAAGAGCATAACAGAGCTGAACTAATAGAACTAACAGTAATTTCAGACTGAAATAAACTGTAAACTGAAATAAAAGTACAATATACTCCCAGCTCACCATAAATAATACAACCAGCTGGCCACAGCCAGACCCAAAAGTAAACTACTATAGTCTGAGATACAAAAGGGGAGTACAGTAAAAGTCTAGCTAAACTCTCGCTCGGGGTAGACGATCTAGCTAGTCGGCGATCCTCTTACCTCGATCTGCCGCTGAAGGCCCAGCAGCTCCCACAGTCGACTCTGCAAAACAAAGGGGGAAAAAGAACAAGAAACAACAATGGGGGTGAGAACTACTAGATAAACCAGTAGCCTCCCCTAGTGGGTAAAACCTCTGATGCTGACGCACCCACTAGGAATAAAGAGGCAAAAAGGAAAGAACAGTGGTATGCAATAAAGACTGCTGAAAAGAAACTACCACTACTATGCCTCTAAATGCAGTGCCAAAAGATGACTGTATAGATGCAACTATAAAGCTGACTGCCCAAAGAAACCCAATCAGAGGGCCAGGAAATACTGGCACTGCCTGCTCTGTCATCACTCACAACTCACCAACTGACCGGCACCCATCACGGTCTAAAAGCCTACTCCGGAGTGGCACTCGAGGGGAGCGACCCACACGAGTAAAGTATCTCTGTATCAATCATCTCTGTAACCGATGTCTCACAATAGCAGGACTGGATCATGACCATGATCAAAGTGGGAATACTCCATCCACTAATGCAACCCCGATCCCCAATCTGGTGTGATAATAACACCCGGTCAACCGCCCAAAATCCGCGGTTACCGCTGAACCCATAGACCCCAATCTGATAAAGTAAAAACATCTGGTCAACCGCCTAACATCCGCGGTTGCCACTATGCCCCACAATCCCCTAAGACATGTCCAAACGGTCCCAAGCAATACTATCTCCAAAATCCCGGTCAGACTCGAGCATCATGCATCGATAGAGAAGAATAACAATAACAGATGTTTTCTCCTAAGTCAAATCCCATAATATCGTGCTGCAATAAAATAATGGCTTAACTAGTTGTCCAATGAGCATGCAAGTGTTCTCTTTTAAAAACATTTAGAAAGGAACTAAGTTTCATGTGAAGAATACTTTTAAGACTATTTTAAAAGTATTGTTGGGTTACTAAATTGCATGCGGTTCACGATATAGCAATTGTCCAATTTCCTTGTCCCAGATTTATCACATAGAAGCTACTAAATTAATTTAGGGGCCGAATGCAATAGGTTCATACATCACAAGTTATCTATCACATGTATAATTGGGAACTCTTTTATTCCTAGTGTGCAAATCAACAAAGAGGGATACGCAACCACCCACCTCGAAAAGCGTGTACAATGCACCCAGAAAATACCCGCTGTCCTCTGAACACACCGTCAGCTGCAACAATGTCCTACAGTATCACACAAGTGTACAAGGTGTAAATATCACAGTTTCCAAACGCACATTTGCTGTTTTAAAATCAGCACGCAAAACGAGGAATTATCACCTCTGTCCCGAGCTCCTAAAATCCCAGAAAAATCACGGTTGCGTTCCTCGCGAAAAATTGCCCAAAATCGACTCCTGAATCGCCCCGATCCGATATTCCTACGCGGAGAAATAATTCGTCGAAGTCGCCGCTGTCCAAAAATCCAAACAGCAAAATGGGGTGTCAAATCACCTCGGGAATCGTGCCAAGGAATCGGAATCCAGGGAAACCATCAACACGAAAAACGAAGCCCTACCTCTTAGGAACACACTGGCGAAGAAATCGTCGGAATCGGACATCTGTGCTGCGCAGGGGACTCCTCGGACTGAAATGCGACGATAACGGGCCGAAATGGGGGAAAACCGAGGCACACTGTAAAATCCGGAACGCCGCTGTCGATCTTCCCAAAAATCTGGGAACGCACCACGAGGTAGAAAAATGTGAGAGGAAAAACTTTCCTAAGGGTCCCTCCCTCCCATTCTCTCTCTAGCTCTCGGAAAAGGCAAGAGAAGAGGGGAGGGGAGGCTTATATATAGGCCCACTAAACAATTGGGAAAATTCCCAATATGTCCCGACTTCCGGGCGCAAACAGTGCGGCCCGGCCCAATTCGGGCGCGCACAGTGCGTCCCGGCCCGCCAAATTCCGGGCGCGCACAGTGCGGCCCGGCCCGGCCCAGCACGCGCACCGGATCCGGCCGCACGCCACCGCCCGTCCGACCAGCTCCTGGGCCCGACACGTGTCCGCCAAACAGGCGGCAGCCGTGCGGGCCCAGTGGGGGAGCGCCACGTGCCCCCCTCCCCGGGTCAGCCCGCGTGCGGCGCCCGCCAATGGCGTGGCGCCACGTGGGGCGGCGCCGCCCGCCCGACACGGGCGCCGGTCCGTCAACGCGCCGCCCGCGTGCGCGTACGGCCGCCCACGCGCGGTGTTGCGTGCGCCGCGCACACATGAGCCGGCCAATCCGGGGCCGCCACGTGGCGCGCCCCGGTCCACCGTGCACCGCGCCGCTGCCCCCGCCTGCCCGGCCTGCCCGCGCTGCCCGCGCGCGATCCCTGCGCCGCGCGCGCTGCACCGGCCCAACCGGCGCCTGCCACGTGGCCCGCCGGTCCACCGTGCACCGGCGGCCCGCTCCGTGGACCGAGAGCCGTGCGCCGGCCCAATAAGAGCCTGCCACGTGTCCCCGGCCGGTCCACAGCTCCCCCCGTGCACCATTTTGCGCAGAAAACTTCCGGGGGTCCGTTTTTGGGCATCCGGACTCCAAAATAAATAAGTAAATAGCCGTTTTCAAGCGTTTTTCCGCGCTGAATCCAAATACGGCCTCCGTTTAGCCTGATTCCACTCCAAAATTCGGCAAAGTCAGCCGAAGGTCAGGCTCACCCCCAAATCCTCTCTAAGTCCAAACAACACATCACTTTGACATGTTGGGGCCCCACACACCACTAACAGGTGTTCTACACCCCGGAACAGGGGAACAGCCACAGGAAAACCTGGGACACTACATCCTCCCCCACTAACAAAAGTTTCGTCCTCGAAACTAAACTATACCTCAGTCCAGAGCCTCGAACAAGTAGGGGTAGGCGTCCATCATCTCTGACTCGAGCTCCCACGTCGCATCGCGCTCATCATGATTGCTCCAGAGGATCTTCACATAGGGGATGGTTCGATTGCGCAATTCTTTCATCTCTCGATCTAGAATCCGCAGCGGGCGCTCCTCATATCTCAAATCCTCGCTGATCTCGAGAGGTGCAAAGTCGATGACGTGCGACGGGTCGAAGACGTACCTCCTCAGTGTGGAAACATGGAAAACATCGTGGACACCAGCCAGTCTCGGGGGAAGTGCAAGTCGATAAGCAACAGGCCCGATACGCTCCAACACCTCGAATGGTCCAATGTATCGGGGGCTGAGTTTCCCGCGAATGCCGAACCTCCTGATCCCCTTGGACGGCGAGACTTTCAAAAATACATGATCTCCAACCTGGAACTCTAAGTCTCGGCGCCGAACATCAGCATAGCTCCTCTGTCGGCTCTGAGCGGTCTGAAGATGCTGTCGAATCACCCGGACCTTCTCCTCTGCCTCTAGCAGTATATCTGGCCCCAAGGTCCGTCTCTCGCCTACGTCACTCCAATAAAGTGGTGATCGGCACTTGCGTCCATACAACGCTTGTGATGACCTGGATCTCCGCAGAGCTGTTGCGGTGCTTTGAGGTGGCTACTGGAGGCCTACGCGGTGTGCGGGAGGTATTTGGGGCTTTTACAGGGTGACCGGCAGCTTCTGGAGGCCTACGGGCATGTCGACGGTGTTTGGGTCACGATTGGACACAAGTGATGGACTCCGGGCTTATAGTGGATCACGCGGGTGATCAGGGGACCCCATCGGTTGTTTAGAGGTGTTAGCGCGCAAAACGGATATTGAGATTGGGCTCGGCGCGAGATTTGGACCAAGAATACTTTCCGGGGGCATTCGGCAATTTTTAGAGTGAGAATTTGGCGAAACGGACGTCAAAATCGGATTCAGCGCGCGAAAACGCTTCAGACAGTGTATTTGCTTGAATTTTGGGCTTCGGGTTACTGTTCATGCCGGAACAGTATTTCCGGCGATCGCCGGCGGCGCCGGCGCGGCGGGCGGCGGCGGAGGGCGGCGGAAGGCGGCGGGCAGGCGGCGGAGGGCCGCGGGCAGGCGCTGAGGGCGCGGGCAGCAGCGGCGGGGGCGCGGGCAGGCGGCCGGTCCACCGCGCGGGCGTGCGCCAGGTGGTGCCACGTGGCACTTTGGGGTTGGCTGGCTCACAGCACTCGGCGCAGGGAGCAGGACGGTTGGCTCGGGTTCACGGTGCACCGGGGTGGACACGTGGCAGGTTGTTACTGGTGAGGTGCATGGTGGTTCGTGCACTGGGTGCAGCAGGCAGAGGCTGGACGCGTGGCGCCTTCCATAGGCTGGTCAACTGTGCGGGCAGGAGGGGCAGTGGCTACTGTGCGGGCAGGCGACTGGTCGGCTGGTCGGACACGCGTCGGGCGATGGCGCGCCCCGCACGGCTGTACGCTGTGCGGGATGCGCGCCGATCCCCTGTGGGGGGCGCGTGTCGCCGTTTGATTGGGCCCGCCCGGTCGGACGGGGCGCGTCCGACCCGGGCTGGCGGATCCGGGCCGAATTGCGGCCCGAATCCATTAAAATGGATTTTTTTCTCCTTTTTAAGCTCCCTTAGGCATTTGAAGCCCGTTTCTCTCTTCCTGTGCATTTAGCCCGAGCTTCCTCTTAGACATTTCTTCCTCTCCCAATCCTGCATCTACTGTAGCTTTCCCGAGAATTGTAGAGGCTCGGATCCCAAGGTTTGCATTTTATCCGGCGCGGCGCGACGATCGTTCTATGGCAACCAGATTCGTCGCATTTCGGTGTTCAAGCTCCCCCGGTTCACCCCGACATCCTATTTTCACGATTTTTGCGCCATCGGATTCTAGACAGGTAGGGCTTCAATTCCTCTTTTATGAGTTTCCTGGTTCAGAGGTTTTGATGGTGATTTTGTGGCTTCTTTCTGACCCTTTTTCCGTCGCGGAGTTTTCGGACAGCACCATCTTGTTTTGGCGATAACTTCGCGCTCGAGCATCGAAACAGGGCGATTCAAAAGGGGATTTGCATCTACACATCGCGAGGAGTCTACTGGAATTTTCTTGGATTTCGTGGATTTTCCCTGAGGGTGAGGAATCCCTTTTTACAGATTTTTATATTGCTGTTTTGGGATGAAGGATTGTTTGAGGTAGTCCCCTTGTCGATTTTCGTTCTCAGCACAGAAAAATCGTGGGAAAACGTGCAGGTACTTGTTTCGACCGGATCGTCGCGTAGATCGCAGTGTATTTTTCGGGGAATTTTGTCGGCACGATTCGCAGGTAAAAATAGCTGAACAGTAAATCTGATTTTTTAAGGACAGATTACGGATTAAATTGAGATAGTAATTTGTGTGTATTCTTTGGGACCCTTGGCACAGTATTGCGGAGATTCTTGGAGATCGAGCGCGGACTTCGCCGTCGGAACTTGGATTTAGCGCTCGAGGTGGGTACCGTTGTTTAACCTCCTACTTGTGATGTCCCCACTAGGCCTATTTGAGTTGCTTTCATTACATTGCTAAATGAATCGGTAAAAAGTAAATAAATGGCAGGGTAATTGGAATTGGACTATATTGCTTGTACACATTGGGACCTCTTATGTTTATATGATAAATGGACATGGGATTACTTGGCAAATGGAAGTTTAACTAGTGGCATACCTCTATCTTGTGAAAGATAATAATAGTTAAACCCTGTTTTTATATAAAGGACTTTGCATGCTTAAATGGACATCTAGTTAGGCCACCTTTTTCTGCTACACTATCATGATGGCATTGACTTAGGAGAAACCATGCTTTTCTCTTCTTTTGTCTACATTTGGGGGATAGTACGCTCGGGTTCGAGCAGGGGCTGGGATAGTGTAGTCAGACAGATCTTGGATTTTGGGACAGGCAGGCTTGATGGCAGGGTATTGCGGCAACCGCGGACCTTGGGCGGTTGACCGGACAGTGGTTATTGCATCAGATTGGGTATCGGGTCTCCTTTTAGTGGATGGGGTTTCCCACTATTTGTTTACCTTGCATCGGGTTGAGATCGGGTCTCCTTTTAGTGGATGGGTTTTCCCACTTTGATCAGAGTCATGATCCAGTCCTGCTGATTTGGTACTTGTTACCCAGGCATTATACTCGTGTGGGTCGCTCCCCTCGAGTGCCACTCCGGAGTGTGCGTTTTACAGGCTTCGAGTCCTCGGGACTCTCATCCCCTATCGGTGTTATGTGTGGCCAGCATACCCGATTAGGCAGACAGGCAGGCAGAGCAGGCAGTACCAGTGCTTACTGGTGTATCGATTGGGTCTAGGCAGGCAGGCATTTACCTTCTGATGCATACATGTAGCTATACTATCTGTTAGCTCATTAGAGGCATGTAGTGGTAGCTTTATTCATCATCAGCAGTTTTGTTTCAGCTTACCACCTTTGTTCATTCTTCCGCCTCTTATAGTCCTGGTGGGCACATTTGAGTTGAGGTTTACCCACTAGGAGGAGGCTACTGTTCTATAGTAGTTCTCACTCCCCACTGTTTTTCTTTCTCTCTTTCCCCTTTGTTTTGCAGTGTCGTCTGCGGGAGCTGCGGGACCCTCCCCAGCGGATCGAGGTGAGTGGATCGCGGATTAGATAGCGGTCTACCCAGGCACCAGTTCTGTTACTAGATGTACCCCAGATACTCTCAGATACTCTACTTTTCATTTCATTTTGGGTCCGGCTGCGTCCGGCTGGTTGTATTTGATTAGTGAGCTGGGAGAGACATATGTATTATTGAGAGTTTATTTCTGCACTTTACTTTTCAGCTTTATCTGAGATGTATTAGTTCTAGTTTAGCTCTGTTTATGCTCTTTTATTATATCATCTATATTTGAGCAGGTTACCAGCGCTTCGTGTACACGGGAAATTCCGTGTATACGGCGGATCTGTTGACGAGCCCGGGTTCTGGTTTACACCCGGGGCGTGACAGATTAAGTTGGTATCAGAGCTTAGGGATAGGTCAGTTGGGACTTAGGAAACCCTAGGCTTTTGGCAGACCATAGGAAGGCAGGACGTGAGTGACGTGACATTATGCGAAAGTCGGCGATTTGGTCATGTGTTTATTCGACTCTTCCAGGGAGGGAAGAGGGATTGGCATACCCTATTTTTGTGGGACAGTTATGTTGGCTGCAGACAACATAAAGTTACAAAAATAGGAGGATGCCTTTGACTTTCGCTAGATTGGGTCGAGTGCGGTTTCGTTATTGATCTGTGGTTCTCTGTGTGACAGGATGCCTCCCCGACGTCGGATTCCTACCCGGGGTGCCCCTACACCCCCTGTTGAGCGAGGACAGGCTGGATCTTCTGAGATTGCTGAGCTGAGGGCCTTGGTAGCCCAATTGGCGGAGAGCAGCCGCCGGCAGGAGCAGCGGATTGAGCAGCTACTGGCGCGGAGAGGGGCGCCGCCTCCGACAGTGTCAGAGACCCCGGCACCACCTGTGGAACCACTTGTACCGACGGCGCCATCTTTGAGTAGTGGGGCTCAGGGCGTGGCCCAGCCTTTGACCCCGGCGGAGAAGCAGGACTTCGCGGATAAACTGGTTAAGTTTTGTAAGCGCGGGCCGCCCAGATTCTCGGGGCGGGATATGCAGCCGTGGGAGGTTGGGACATGGTTAGCAGCGATGGAGAAGATTTTCAGGGATTTCTTCATCGACCCGAGGTACAGAGTTCATATGGCGGTACATTGCCTAGATGGAGATGCAGACCTCTGGTGGCGTCGGGTGGAGCCACGGGAGTTTCAGATTTCTCGACAGTTACCCTGGTCCGAGTTTCGGCGTATGATTGTGGATACCTATTTTTCGACCAGCGTGAAGAGGAAGCTGGAGGATGATCTGAAAAATATTCAGCAGGGCGACCGGTCAGTTCAGGATTACCATCAGGAGTTCATGCGACTGTTTAATTGTGTGCCCTATGTCGCCCGGGATGGACCACACCAGGTCGAGTTATTCGAGGCAGGCCTCCGCAGCGAGCTTTATATCCTTGTGCATGCACAGCGACACCAGACCCTTCAGGAGGCCGTCGAGCATGCCTTTTGGGTGGAGGGAGGCGACGCAGAAGTGGCAAGGCGAGGCGGGATGGTCGTGCTGAGTTCCGCGAGGAAACGACCGGCACCCGAGGATGAGGGACAGACTGGTTCATGGAGACCGCCACGGCCTCAGTCACCTAGCCAGGGGCGTGTGGAGCAGCGAGAGTCTAGTGGACCCCAGTGGCCATCGCAGCAGCAGCAGGAGTCTCAGCATCAGACTCAGAGGCAGCAGCAGCAGCGGGCGAGGCAGCCCCGGTCTTCAGTCGGGTGTGTTTTCTGCAAGGGCCAGCACCCCTCTGATACTTGTGATTTGCGGCATGGTCGTTGTTTTCGGTGTGGACAGCCAGGCCACATTCGAGCTACGTGCCCCCTTTCGACTTCAGCGGCACCCTCATCTGCATCGGCTCTTCTTTCGCCCCAGCAGCAGTGGTCGGCTCAGTGGCCTTATGCTCCAGCGAGCGGGTCACCACCTTTTTACCCTGCGGATCAGCAGTTGCCGGATCAGGGCGGCCCGGTCTACGCCACTCAGGTGGAGGATTTTGCAGCCGCCGACCTTGTGGGGGCAGGTATGGTTTTACTGTATTTACCGGCATTGTTTGTGCATTGTATTGCATTTGGGCATCCTAGTCTTTTGTTAGGAGTGCATGTACTTCCTTGCATTGGGTTAAGGGTAGGACGGTTACCGGGTGTTCGGGAGGTCGTATTCCCGATCCTTAGCACGTAGGGACGTGTTGTGGGTCCTGCCCGGTGCGGTTGAGTCCTTGGTTTTACCTGTAGGCCTGGGGTCTTGTGGGGCTTGGTTTGGCACTTAGGATGGTTAGGCTGGCTCGGTTGTTTACTTTTCGCGGCAGCTGATTATGCTGCAAGGACGGTTCTTATGAGAGCCAGGCCTGGAGGCGTTGGTGTACCTGGGTTGTTTGAGGGTATCTTCGCTTCTTTGGTTTTGACCTTGTGAGCGAGGCGGATGTCTCGTAGTGGGTGAGTAGCTTGTTTGGCTGGTGTGTTTGAGGGATCTGCGGTGGCATCGGGACTTGGTGATACCCCTTTTTGGTGGTGAGTTTCTAGCTGTTCTCCTATCGGAGTTGTTTGGCATGACACCAGTTTGGGGGTTGAGGACCCAACTCCAGGATTTGATGTGTTGGATTTGTGTCAGGCCAAGTGTGGCACCTTTGGGGGCGCCGGTGCTATTCGAGTGTGGAAGGTTGGTTCACTTCGGCTTTGTGAGAACCCGTAAGAATTTGATAAAGTGATCGTCGGGAGCTAGCACCCTGCTATCAAGCTTGGGGGATTTGATTTACTAGCTGCAAGGATATTGGATCTTCGCGAAGATGGATTTGCGAGCTGGTTCTCTCGACTGCTCCTGGCTGAGTGTTGATTGCTTCTACCTCCCGACGGTTTTGTTTTGGAGATCTGAGGTTCTGAGACCAGTTGGGGGACGTATATCGGATACTTTGGGAGTACAGAGGTATTTGGATCGAGCTTTTGTGTCGACGGACTGGTGGATGGATTATCTTAGGCCCTTGGAGGGGCAGATGCTTGTACCGGTGCAGACTACTTGTTGGCCGAGCAGTTAGCCCAGCTGTACCTTGTTGAGGTGGCGTGGTCCTCTGGATGTGTTCTCCTTTGTTTCGTTCTGGTTAGAGACCCAGGGAGTGCTTAGTGCCTCTGGTTGAGGTATTTGGTAGTTTGGGAGCTAGAGTGGTGGATGATTGGATATTTACCCCCCTGTTGGTTGAGTTTTCGTGTTGAGGAATGACTTTAGTTTCGAGGACGAAACTTTCTTTTAGTGGGGGAGGATGTGATGACCTGGATCTCCGCAGAGCTGTTGCGGTGCTTTGAGGTGGCTACTGGAGGCCTACGCGGTGTGCGGGAGGTATTTGGGGCTTTTACAGGGTGACCGGCAGCTTCTGGAGGCCTACGGGGCATGTCGACGGTGTTTGGGTCACGATTGGACACAAGTGATGGACTCCGGGCTTATAGTGGATCACGCGGGTGATCAGGGGACCCCATCGGTTGTTTAGAGGTGTTAGCGCGCAAAACGGATATTGAGATTGGGCTCGGCGCGAGATTTGGACCAAGAATACTTTCCGGGGGCATTCGGCAATTTTTAGAGTGAGAATTTGGCGAAACGGACGTCAAAATCGGATTCAGCGCGCGAAAACGCTTCAGACAGTGTATTTGCTTGAATTTTGGGCTTCGGGTTACTGTTCATGCCGGAACAGTATTTCCGGCGATCGCCGGCGGCGCCGGCGCGGCGGGCGGCGGCGGAGGGCGGCGGAAGGCGGCGGGCAGGCGGCGGAGGGCCGCGGGCAGGCGCTGAGGGCGCGGGCAGCAGCGGCGGGGGCGCGGGCAGGCGGCCGGTCCACCGCGCGGGCGTGCGCCAGGTGGTGCCACGTGGCACTTTGGGGTTGGCTGGCTCACAGCACTCGGCGCAGGGAGCAGGACGGTTGGCTCGGGTTCACGGTGCACCGGGGTGGACACGTGGCAGGTTGTTACTGGTGAGGTGCATGGCGGTTCGTGCACTGGGTGCAGCAGGTAGAGGCTGGACGCGTGGCGCCTTCCAATAGGCTGGTCAACTGTGCGGGCAGGAGGGGCAGTGGCTACTGTGCGGGCAGGCGACTGGTCGGCTGGTCGGACACGCGGCGGGCGATGGCGCGCCCCGCACGGCTGTACGCTGTGCGGGATGCGCGCCGATCCCCTGTGGGGGGCGCGTGTCGCCGTTTGATTGGGCCCGCCCGGTCGGACGGGGCGCGTCCGACCCGGGCTGGCGGATCCGGGCCGAATTGCGGCCCGAATCCATTAAAATGGATTTTTTTCTCCTTTTTAAGCTCCCTTAGGCATTTGAAGCCCGATTTCTCTCTTCCTGTGCATTTCCAGCCCGAGCTTCCTCTTAGACATTTCTTCCTCTCCCAATCCTGCATCTACTGTAGCTTTCCCGAGAATTGTAGAGGCTCGGATCCCAAAGTTTGCATTTATCCGGCGCGGCGCGACGATCGTTCTATGGCAACCAGATTCGTCGCATTTCGGTGTTCAAGCTCCCCCGGTTCACCCCGACATCCTATTTTCACGATTTTTGCGCCATCGGA
This sequence comes from Tillandsia fasciculata, assembly GCA_029168755.2. NCBI lineage: Eukaryota > Viridiplantae > Streptophyta > Magnoliopsida > Poales > Bromeliaceae > Tillandsia > Tillandsia fasciculata. The sequence continues at coordinate 39,782 of JAQOTM010000726.1, forward strand.
TTCTAGACAGGTAGGGCTTCAATTCCTCTTTTATGAGTTCCTCCTGGTTCAGAGGCTTTGATGGTGATTTTGTGGCTTCTTTCTGACCCTTTTTCCGTCGCGGAGTTTTCGGACAGCACCATCTTGTTTCGGTGATAACTTCGCGCTCGAGCATCGAAACAGGGCGATTCAAGAGGGGATTTGCATCTACACATCGCGAGGAGTCTACTGGAATTTTCTTGGATTTCCGTGGATTTTCCCTGAGGGTGAGGAATCCCTTTTTACAGATTTTTATATTGCTGTTTTGGGATGAAGGATTGTTTGAGGTAGTCCTCTTGTCGATTTTCGTTCTCAGCACAGAAAAATCGTGGGAAAACGTGCAGGTACTTGTTTCGACCGGATCGTCGCGTAGATCGCAGTGTATTTTTCGGGGAATTTTGTCGGCACGATTCGCAGGTAAAAATAGCTGAACAGTGAATCTGATTTTTTAAGGACAGATTACGGATTAAATTGAGATAGTAATTTGTGTGTATTCTTTGGGACCCTTGGCACAGTATTGCGGAGATTCTTGGAGATCGAGCGCGGACTTCGCCGTCGGAACTTGGATTTAGCGCTCGAGGTGGGTACCGTTGTTTAACCTCCTACTTGTGATGTCCCCACTAGGCCTATTTGAGTTGCTTTCATTACATTGCTAAATGAATCGGTAAAAAGTAAATAAATGGCAGGGTAATTGGAATTGGACTATATTGCTTGTACACATTGGGACCTCTTATGTTTATATGATAAATGGACATGGGATTACTTGGCAAATGGAAGTTTAACTAGTGGCATACCTCTATCTTGTGAAAGATAATAATAGTTAAACCCTGTTTTTATATAAAGGACTTGCATGCTTAAATGGACATCTAGTTAGGCCACCTTTTTCTGCTACACTATCATGATGGCATTGACTTAGGAGAAACCATGCTTTTCTCTTCTTTTGTCTACATTTGGGGGATAGTACGCTCGGGTTCGAGCAGGGGCTGGGATAGTGTAGTCAGACAGATCTTGGATTTTGGGACAGGCAGGCTTGATGGCAGGGTATTGCGGCAACCGCGGACCTTGGGCGGTTGACCGGACAGTGGTTATTGCATCAGATTGGGTATCGGGTCTCCTTTTAGTGGATGGGGTTTCCCACTATTTGTTTACCTTGCATCGGGTTGAGATCGGGTCTCCTTTTAGTGGATGGGTTTTCCCACTTTGATCAGAGTCATGATCCAGTCCTGCTGATTTGGTACTTGTTACCCAGGCATTATACTCGTGTGGGTCGCTCCCCTCGAGTGCCACTCCGGAGTGTGCGTTTTACAGGCTTCGAGTCCTCGGGACTCTCATCCCCTATCGGTGTTATGTGTGGCCAGCATACCCGATTAGGCAGACAGGCAGGCAGAGCAGGCAGTACCAGTGCTTACTGGTGTATCGATTGGGTCTAGGCAGGCAGGCATTTACCTTCTGATGCATACATGTAGCTATACTATCTGTTAGCTCATTAGAGGCATGTAGTGGTAGCTTTATTCATCATCAGCAGTTTTGTTTCAGCTTACCACCCTTGTTCATTCTTCCGCCTCTTATAGTCCTGGTGGGCACATTTGAGTTGAGGTTTACCCACTAGGAGGAGGCTACTGTTCTATAGTAGTTCTCACTCCCCACTGTTTTTCTTTCTCTCTTTCCCCTTTGTTTTGCAGTGTCGTCTGCGGGAGCTGCGGGACCCTCCCCAGCGGATCGAGGTGAGTGGATCGCGGATTAGATAGCGGTCTACCCAGGCACCAGTTCTGTTACTAGATGTACCCCAGATACTCTCAGATACTCTACTTTTCATTTCATTTTTGGGTCCGGCTGCGTCCGGCTGGTTGTATTTGATTAGTGAGCTGGGAGAGACATATGTATTATTGAGAGTTTATTTCTGCACTTTACTTTTCAGCTTCATCTGAGATGTATTAGTTCTAGTTTAGCTCTGTTTATGCTCTTTTATTATATCATCTATATTTGAGCAGGTTACCAGCGCTTCGTGTACACGGGAAATTCCGTGTATACGGCGGATCTGTTGACGAGCCCGGGTTCTGGTTTACACCCGGGGCGTGACAACGCTTCAAACGGAGCCATCTGTATGCTCGCTTGAAAGCTGTTGTTGTACGCAAACTCGACCAAGGATAAGTGCCGAATCCAACCTCCGCCAAAATCCAAGACGCAAGCCCTCAGCATGTCCTCCAAGATCTGTATAGTCCGCTCTGACTGCCCATCAGTCTGGGGATGAAAAGCTGTACTGAATCTGAGCCGAGTCCCCATCGCGGCCTGCAAACTCCCCCAAAATCGTGAGGCAAACCTCGGATCTCTATCTGACACAATGGAGGCGGGTACTCCATGCAATCTCACGATCTCGTCAATGTACAACTGGGCTAGTCGATCGAGTGGCCAAGTAGTCTGCATAGGCAAAAAGTGCGCTGACTTGGTAAGTCGATCCACCACTACCCAGATAGCATCTGCTCCGCCCTGTGCCCTCGGCAATCCGACCACGAAGTCCATGGTAATGTGGTCCCATTTCCACTCAGGGATTGGGAGACTTTGTAACTTGCCAGCTGGCACCCGATGCTCAGCTTTTACTTGCTGACAAGTCAAACACTGGGCCACAAATCTCCCGACATCCCTCTTCATGCCATTCCACCAAAAATGTGCCTTGAGGTCCTTATACATCTTAGTCCCCCCAGGATGAAGGGTATAAGGTGTATAATGGGCCTCTCTCAATATCTGCTCTCTGATCTCAGCATCCACTGGCACACATGCTCGGTCCCTGTACCTCAGTACTCCCGCAGCATCCACTGTAAAATCCCCTGACTGATCACTCGGAAGCTGATCTCGAATCCTGGTCAAGTGGGGGTCCTCACTCTGTTTCTCCCTGATCCTGTCCAGCAGAGTGGGCTGCACGACTAATGACGTCAGTCTAGCAGAGACCCCAGGGGACACAACCTCTATCTCGAGCCGTCTCATCTCCTCCAATAGGGGCGCCTGGTCTGTGATCAACATAGACAAACTCTGAACTGCTCTCCGGCTCAAAGCATCAGCGACCACGTTAGCCTTGCCTGGGTGGTAAAGGATATCCACATCATAATCCTTTAGTAGCTCTAACCACCTGCGCTGCCTCAAATTCAGCTCCTTCTGTGTGAACAGATACTTTAAGCTCTTGTGGTCGGTGTAGATCTCACAATGCTCCCCGTACAGGTAATGGCGCCAAAGCTTCAGTGCAAACACCACGGCAGCGAGCTCTAAGTCGTGGGTAGGGTAATTCTTCTCGTAATCCTTGAGCTGTCTCGATGCATAAGCAATTACCCTCCCATCCTGCATCAACACGCAACCCAGTCCACTGTGCGATGCGTCACTGTAGATCACATATCCTTTCCCCATAACAGGGAGGGAAAGGATAGGAGCAGTCATCAGTCTATCCTTCAGCTCCTCGAAGCTCTTCTGGCAGTCCTCACTCCAGATAAACTTAACCCCTTTCCGCGTCAACCGAGTGAGGGGTGTGGAAAGCTTCGCAAAGCCTTCCACAAACCGACGATAATAACCAGCTAATCCCATGAAGCTGCGCACCTCTGATACAGTCGTCGGTCGGGGCCAATCACGAACTGCCTCAATCTTCGCCGGGTCTACAGCTACACCGGCGGCGGAAATCACATGGCCCAAGAAAGCTACCTCCCGAAGCCAAAACTCGCACTTCACCAGCTTGGCATACAACTTCTTCTCCCGCAGAAGTTGTAGCACAGTCCTCAAGTGCTCCTCGTGCTCGGCCTCGCTTCGGGAGTAAACCAGGATATCATCTATGAACACCACCACAAAGCGATCCAGAAATGGCCGAAATATCCTGTTCATCAAGTCCATAAAGGCGGCAGGGGCATTAGTCAATCCAAACGGCATAACTGTAAACTCATAATGCCCGTACCGTGATCTGAAAGCAGTCTTAGGAATATCCTCGGCCTTCACCTTTAATTGGTGGTAACCAGACTGTAGATCAATCTTGGAAAAGACACAAGACCCTTGCAGCTGATCAAAGAGATCGTCGATGCGCGGCAGAGGGTACTTGTTCTTGATGGTCACTTTATTCAGCTCCCTATAGTCCACACACAGTCTAAGTGACCCATCCTTCTTCTTCACGAATAGCACCGGTGCTCCCCAGGGCGACACACTGGGTCTAATGAAACCCTTATCCATCAAGTCTTGCAACTGTGCTTTAAGCTCTCTCAGCTCAGCCGGTGCCATCCGGTAAGGAGCCTTAGAGATTGGCGCAGTTCCTGGAACTACGTCAATCACAAACTCGATCTCTCTGTCGGGCGGCATACAAGTCAGCTCAGGTGGAAACACATCCGGGAACTCGCGGACGATAGGGATATCCCCGAGTCCCGGTGCCGCCGTAGGCCCCTCAACAACACTAGCCAAAAAGGCTACACATCCTCGGTGAATCATCCGCCTCGCTCGGGAAGTCGAAACCATAGAGGCAAAGAAAGCACTCTGACATCCCCGGTACACCAACACCTCCTGGTCTGGCTCTCTAAAAGTGACAGTCCTCTCGGCACAGTCAATAGTCGCAAAATACCGAGCCAGCCAGTCCATCCCGAGAATCACATCAAAATCCTGCAGCTGTCTCAAGACCAACAGGTCTGCTGGCATAATCCAGGACTCGATCTGCATCGGGCAGGACCAACAACACTCCTCCACGAGCAAAGTGTGATCGGGAATCTGTACCTCTCGTGCACGTGGCAAAAGTCCTACCTCTAACCCATGTAATGATGCAAAAGATCTACTAATGAAAGAATGCGATGCTCCAGTATCAAATAAGGTGCGAGTCCTAATGCCAGAAAGTAAAGTGATACCTGCCACCACATGGTCTGCTGCTGAAGAATCCTCTACCTGTGCAGCATACACTCGCCCACTCTGAGCTGGAGGGCGATAATCTGTGGAATGGGAGGAAGATGGCCTGCTCGCTGGAGCATAAGGCCGCTGAGCCGTCGACCGCTGCTGCGATGATACTGGGGCAGATGCTGAAGAAGGGGCGGCTGAGGTCGAAAAGGGGCACGCAGCTCGAATGTGCCCTGGCTGTCCACATCCATAGCAACGACCCCACCGCTGGTCGCAGGTGCCGGGGAAGTGCGGACCTCCACAGAAAATACAACTGCTGGGAGCCCGTGTCTGTCGGGACTGCTGCTGCTGAGACTGTCGCTGTCGCTGTGGCTGCCGCTGAGATCCGCGCTGCGACGACTGCGATTTCTGCTGCTGCTGCTGCTGCTGGGGCCTCTGGGATCCACCAGGCCCTCGCCGCTCCGAACGCCCACGGCCCTGAAACTGAGGCGGTGGCGGTCGGGGCGGCCTCCAAGTACTGGCCTGTCCCCCCTCATCCTGGGCTGGTCGCTTTCTGTCGGAGCCCTGAGCGACCGCGGCCCTCTGTCTGGCCACCACCTGATCACCTCTCTCCACCCACTGTGCATGCTCTGCAGCTGCATCCAGAGTCTGAAATCTCTGAGCATGCACCAGGGTGTAAATCTCTGGACGAAGGCCTCCCTCGAACATCTCAACCTGGTGCGGCCCGTCACGAGCGACGAAGGGCACGCAGTTCAACAACTCCATGAACTCCTGGAAATAGGCATGGGCCGATCGCTCGCCCTGCTGCAGGTTCTTCAAATCGTCCTCCAACTTCTTCTTCACACTGGTCGAAAAATAGGTGTCCAGCACCAACCGTCGGAACTCCTCCCAGGGCAGCTGCCGAGAAATCCGGAACTCCGGTGGCTCCACCCGCTGCCACCAAAAATCAGCATCCCCGTCCAAACAGTGCACCGCCATGTGCACTCGATACTTCGGGTCGATGAAGAAATCCCGAAAAAGCTTCTCCATCGCAGAAAGCCATTTCCCAACAGCCGAGGGCGGGGCATCCCGCCCTGAGAATCTAGGTGGTCCCCGCTTAACAAACTGGGCGAGTTTGTCAGCAAAATCCCGCTCCTCCTCCGCAGTCAAAGGCTGAATAGCTCCAGGAGCCCCGCTACTCGAAGATGGCGCTGACGGCACAAAAGGTGCAACAGGAGGCACAAAGGCCTCAGGAACAGCTGGGGGTGGTGTCTCTCTCTGCGCGAGCAGCTGATCAATCCTCTGCTGCTGCTGACGATGGCTCTCCGCCAATTGGGCCATCATGGCCCGCAGCTCACCAATCTCAGTGGATCCCGTCTGCTCCGGCTCAACAGGGGGTGTAGGGGCACCCAGAGCGGGAATCCGACGTCGGGGAGGCATCCTGCCACAAGAAAACACGAATCAGTAACATAACCCCACACGACCCAATCTAGCGAAAGTCAAAGACATCCCCCAATTTCTGCGACTTTATGTTGTCTGCAGCCAACATAACGGTCCACCAGAAATTGGGTATGTCGATCCCTCCTCACTCACTGGAAGAGTCCAATAAATAAATCAACGACTTTCGCAAAGTGTCACGCCTCTCACGCCCTATCATCCTAGGGTCTGCCAAAAGCCTAGGGTTTCCTAAGTCCCAACTGACCTATCCCTAAGCTCTGATACCAACTTAATCTGTCACGCCCCGGGGGTAACCAGAACCCGGGCCCGCCAACAGATCCGCCGTGTACACAGAATTTTCCATGTACACGAAGCGCTGGTAACCTGCTCAGATAGATAATATACAATAGAAGAGCATAACAGAGCTGAACTAATAGAACTAACAGTAATCTCAGACTGAAATAAACTGTAAACTGAAATAAAAGTACAATATACTCCCAGCTCACCATAAATAATACAACCAGCTGGCCACAGCCAGACCCAAAAGTAAACTACTATAGTCTGAGATACAAAAGGGGAGTACAGTAAAAGTCTAGCTAAACTCTCGCTCGGGGTAGACGATCTAGCTAGTCGGCGATCCTCTTACCTCGATCTGCCGCTGAAGGCCCAGCAGCTCCCACAGTCGACTCTGCAAAACAAAGGGGGAAAAAGAACAAGAAACAACAATGGGGGTGAGAACTACTAGATAAACCAGTAGCCTCCCCTAGTGGGTAAAACCTCTGATGCTGACGCACCCACTAGGAATAAAGAGGCAAAAAGGAAAGAACAGTGGTATGCAATAAAGACTGCTGAAAAGAAACTACCACTACTATGCCTCTAAATGCAGTGCCAAAAGATGACTGTATAGATGCAACTATAAAGCTGACTGCCCAAAGAAACCCAATCAGAGGGCCAGGAAATACTGGCACTGCCTGCTCTGTCATCACTCACAACTCACCAACTGACCGGCACCCATCACGGTCTAAAAGCCTACTCCGGAGTGGCACTCGAGGGGAGCGACCCACACGAGTAAAGTATCTCTGTATCAATCATCTCTGTAACCGATGTCTCACAATAGCAGGACTGGATCATGACCATGATCAAAGTGGGAATACTCCATCCACTAATGCAACCCCGATCCCCAATCTGGTGTGATAATAACACCCGGTCAACCGCCCAAAATCCGCGGTTACCGCTGAACCCATAGACCCCAATCTGATAAAGTAAAAACATCTGGTCAACCGCCTAACATCCGCGGTTGCCACTATGCCCCACAATCCCCTAAGACATGTCCAAACTGTCCCAAGCAATACTATCTCCAAAATCCCGATCAGACTCGAGCATCATGCATCGATAGAGAAGAATAACAATAACAGATGTTTTCTCCTAAGTCAAATCCCATAATATCGTGCTGCAATAAAATAGTGGCTTAACTAGTTGTCCAATGAGCATGCAAGTGTTCTCTTTTAAAAACATTTAGAAAGGAACTAAGTTTCATGTGAAGAATACTTTTAGACTATTTTAAAAATATTGTTGGGTTACTAAATTGCATGCGGTTCACGATATAGCAATTGTCCAATTTCCTTGTCCCAGATTTATCACATAGAAGCTACTAAATTAATTTAGGGGCCAAATGCAATAGGTTCATACACCACAAGTTATCTATCACATGTATAATTGGGAACTCTTTTATTCCTAGTGTGCAAATCAACAAAGAGGGATACGCAACCACCCACCTCGAAAAGCGTGTACAATGCACCCAGAAAATACCCGCTGTCCTCTGAACACACCGTCAGCTGCAACAATGTCCTACAGTATCACACAAGTGTACAAGGTGTAAATATCACAGTTTCCAAACGCACATTTGCTGTTTTAAAATCAGCACGCAAAACGAGGAATTATCACCTCTGTCCCGAGCTCCTAAAATCCCAGAAAAATCACGGTTGCGTTCCTCGCGAAAAATCGCCCAAAATCGACTCTTGAATCGCCCCGATCCGATATTCCTACGCGAGAAATAATTCGTCGAAGTCGCCGCTGTCCAAAAATCCAAACAGCAAAATGGGGTGTCAAATCACCTCGGGAATCGTGCCAAGGAATCGGAATCCAGAGAAACCATCAACACGAAAAACGAAGCCCTACCTCTTAGGAACACACTGGCGAAGAAATCGTCGGAATCGGACTTCTGTGCTGCGCAGGGGACTCCTCGGACTGAAATGCGACGATAACGGGCCGAAATGGGGGAAAACCGAGGCACACTGTAAAATCCGGAACGCCGCTGTCGATCTTCCCAAAAATCTGGGAACGCACCACGAGGTAGAAAAATGTGAGAGGAAAAACTTTCCTAAAGGTCCTTCCTCCCATTCTCTCTCTAGCTCTCGGAAAAGGCAAGAGAAGAGGGGAGGGGAGGCTTATATATAGGCCCACTAAACAATTGGGAAAATTCCCAATATGTCCCGACTTCCGGGCGCAAACAGTGCGGCCCGGCCCAATTCGGGCGCGCACAGTGCGGCCCGGCCCGCCAAATTCCGGGCGCGCACAGTGCGGCCCGGCCCGGCCCAGCACGCGCACCGGATCCGGCCGCACGCCACCGCCCGTCCGACCCGCTCCTGGGCCCGACACGTGTCCGCCAAACAGGCGGCAGCCGTGCGGGCCCAGTGGGGGAGCGCCACGTGCCCCCCTCCCTGGGTCAGCCCGCGTGCGGCGCCCGCCAATGGCGTGGCGCCACGTGGGGCGGCGCCGCCCGCCCGACACGGGCGCCGGTCTGTCAACGCGCCGCCCGCGTGCGCGTACGGCCGCCCACGCGCGGTGTTGCGTGCGCCGCGCACACATGAGCCGCCAATCCGGGGCCGCCACGTGGCGCGCCCCGGTCCACCGTGCACCGCGCCGCTGCCCCCGCCTGCCCGGCCTGCCCGCGCTGCCCGCGCGATCCCTGCGCCGCGCGCGCGCTGCACCGGCCCAACCGGCGCCTGCCACGTGGCCCGCCGGTCCACCGTGCACCGGCGGCCCGCTCCGTGGACCGAGAGCCGTGCGCCGGCCCAATAAGAGCCGCCACGTGTCCCCGGCCGGTCCACAGCTCCCCCCGTGCACCATTTTGCGCAGAAAACTTCCGGGGGTCCGTTTTTGGGCATCCGGACTCCAAAATAAATAAGTAAATAGCCGTTTTCAAGCGTTTTTCCGCGCTGAATCCAACTACGGCCTCCGTTTAGCCTGATTCCACTCCAAAAATTCGGCAAAGTCAGCCGAAGGTCAGGCTCACCCCCAAATCCTCTCTAAGTCCAAACAACACATCACTTTGACATGTTGGGGCCCCACACACCACTAACAGGTGTTCTACACCCCGGAACAGGGGAACAGCCACAGGAAAACCTGGGACACTACACTAGACTTAGACATCTGCACTCTCTGCAAAAAGAAATCATTCTTGACAAAAGAGATCGTTAGATACCTCAAGAATATTTAGCATTCAAAACCTAACAGAGATAGAGTTTATACTCACCATGACATTCAGTAATTCAGATATGTAATAAGATCACAATCAAACATTGACATATCTTCTGAGCAATAAAATTCCAAATGTCATAACTTTGTTAGTAATCAAACAACTTGTTAGTAATAATACATGCCCAAATAGTTAGTCGAATAGTTAGTAGAGACATGCAAGCAATCACAATACAAAACCAAAAGTTGTGATACTTACCTTTCAACGTTCAAGAAAGTTCTCTCAAGCATTGTCAAAGCATTGTCAATCACAGAGCACAGTTCACTGTTGTTCAAAGTTCTCTAAACTCCCTCCCCCTTTTTGTCACAAAATTCAGCCAAAATTACAAAATATAAGGAGAGTTAAAAAGTTTCAAAAACATGAAAAACTGGAGAACTAAGACTAAAAGAGACTAAAAACTTGAACTAAAAAACCTTAAAACTGAAAATCTGCAAAAGATTAAAATCCTGCACAAAAAGATGAAAGAGAGTGAGGCAAAAATTAATCATTCATCCGAGTCTGACTCATCAGAAGCACTGCATCCCATCTTCGAGAACATTTTCTTCATGAATTTCTTCATCGAAGTGACTGACTTAGTTAATGTGATCTGGGATGCCGTGATAATCTCAAGTTCCTCGGAGATTCGCCGCTGTTCCTTGGTGATCTGTTCCTGTTCAAACGATAGGCGTTGTTGTTGTTTGAAAATTGAAGTTACTGATGCTTCATCATCTGCTCCGGGCGAGGCAGAGGTACCGACACCAGGTTTCTTTCCGGATGAAGGAGTTGAAGTAATATGAGGCAATTTGTGAAGGGACTTCACAATGGTGGATTCATTTATCATCCCCAAACAATGTTGATAAGATGTTGCCGTGATGTCAATCTGAAACTTTTTCAGAATCCTCATAATTATCAAGGGAAACGGAAGTCTTTCGGAGGGGTGAGGATGCTCAACATATCTCGACATTCTGTTCCAAATTATGTACGGGATGTTCATGTTCAAACCAACTGCTTCAGATGGATGCCCTATAAGGTATAAGAATAACATTCGATCCCATCTCATCACCTTTGTTTGCATGTTTGGGAGAATGTTATAGCAAGTGATGTCACGCCCCCGGGGGTTTTTGAGTCAATCAAAGCGGAAAATTGCGTGTCTATTTTTTTTTTCTTAATAAGGTAACATAAACCTCATCCCCGGTGCGTGCCAGACCGCCACATACACAAATTCCCTCCGCCAACGGACAGAGTCTCCTTTGTATATGCACGGCGTCTCATTTACAATATGCGTTTCATTTACATCACCATTCATCAACCATCAACCATACAGTAGACATACATCACCAATCAAAGCACATTAATCTAACTACTGTTTTAGAAGATCGGTGTCCACTCGACACCTTTTTTTTTTCCAAGCAAGTTATTAAAGCGGCGTCACCGTTTGGAAAGGATAAAACCAGCGGTTGTAAAACCCGTGCCCACACGGCACTTCGTTTTGAGAAAGCATTTTCGAAATCATTTGGTTTATCATGAAAACGTGCCGCGTATGAAAACATCCCTAAAAGTATCAAAACACAAAAATACGTCTCATCCACAGAGCTAACTAATACATGTCCGCAACTATAGTGATCCACAAGCAAATCAACTATTTAAAGCATAAAGGAAAATGAGATGGAAAACCAAGTGTCCTGACTACGGTCCTCGCGACGCAGTCTCACCGCCATCCCGGCTAACGCACCTAGTAGCGCCTGTCACGGAGTGGGTAAAGTCAGTGACAAACAAAGTAGATGTCTAAATAATAACAAGGAAGGAAAAACGAACCGAATACACCGCAACCTTTCGTTAAAACCCTGTACATAATTAAACTGGGCACCAACCCCAGATTTATCAATTAAGTTGGGCACCAACCCCAGAGAGAGACTAAAGTCTCCCCTCGTGCGTAGTCACCTTTTTTATGCTTTTACCCCTTTCGCGGTGCTGGTGTGCTATTTTCAGCTGGCGCGAAGAGGTCCTCACGGCTCCCACCCTTTTGTGAGGCACACGGGTCGAAAAGACCACTCTTCCGGAAAAGTACACCCATGCGGAGGCCAATCCGCCTGTGTACGTGCAGCATCCGAAACCGGATTTGCCGAGATCGGCGTGTAGTGAGCACCGCGGCCGCAGCCGCTTCAATTGTTAGGTAAAAATACAATTATGCGAAAGGTTAACTGTCCATCTACTTTGTTAGGCAAATTGAGAGCAATTTAATGATGATAGATGCACTTACTGCACTTGTTGCACTTATAGCAACCGTACCCACCTTGTTGAAGAGAAATCGGAACACCTGAATCCTTCGCGCACTCCCGCTGCGCACCTGGACCTAAAGAAAGTCCGCAAGGATAACTATAGTCAAAAACGTGTACTAACATCCCAAAACGAAAGACCCAATTTAATCTTTTTGACGGAGAAGTCCAACACCGCCCGGGTTGCCGAAAACCGGAACCCCGCGCCGCCGTCGCCGCTCGCCGGAGCCCCGCGCGGTTCGGAACCGCGCGGCGGGTCTCCGCGGGCGGCGCCCTCGCGGCGCGGCGCCTCGCGCGGCGCCGGTGCGGGTGCTGGCCGCGCGGCGCCCGCGCGATGTCCGCGCGGCGCCCGCGCGGGTGCTGCACGCGGCGCCCGTGCGGGGGTCGCCCGCACGGCAGCCGCGAGGGTGCCCCCGCGCCGCGCCCTTTGCGGCGCCCGCGCGGGTGCGGGCCCGCGCGGCGCCCGCGCCGTTGCGGGCCCGCGCGGGTGCCGCCTGCGCGGCGGCCCGCGGCGCCCGCGCGGTTGCGGGCCCGCGCGGGTGCCGCCCGCGCGGCGCCCGCGCGGGTACGACCCGCGCGGTGCCCGCGCGGTCCCGTCGCCGCTTGCGGCGGCGACCCGCCGTCCGCGGCTCTCCTCCGCGCGATGCCCTAATGGCACCGCGCGTCTCCGCCGTCCGTTCCGTGCCCTAGCATGACGACGATGACGGCGACGGTAACGGGGACGACGGAGAACCCCAAAACTCGACAAAAAGGGACGACGGAAAAATCCCGAAAAATTATTAAAAATTATTCTACTAACCGGAGATCGACGGGAAGGTCGCCCGGTCGCGTTCTTGCCTTCGGTTCGATGTCCGGGAAGATCGGGCTCCTTCTCTTTCTCCTTCTTCTTTCTTCCGGCTAGGGTTCCGTCTTTTCCTTTTTTTTTCTTTTCTTTTTCTCCTCACCGGTTAGGGTTTTATTTCCCTTTTCTTCCGATAATCGGGATACTTATATAATCCCTATTATTTGATTATTTATTTAATTCCATTTATTTCCTACGGTACGTAAAAAGGAAAAACCCGCAATTATCCGGTTTTAATTAAATATTTAAATTACGAGATAGAATCCCCACCTTTTAAATCCTGGTCACCGATTATTTAATCCCCTTAATTAAATAATCTTGGGAAATAATTTCCCAATTTTTATTTATCGTCACCGATTAATTAATTTCACAATTAATTAATTACCCAGATTATCCAAACTTCCTCAGAAAGCGTGTCCGATATTTTACACGAATTCCGATGCGCGCCTAAAGTCATCGTGATCTTAGAAACCCCATTACGGGAGATCCGTACATCGGATTCCCGATCCGATCGCACCGTCGGACTACATTTTTCGGGCTCTTTGCCAGAAAAATACACGCACCCTGCTCCGGCCGACTTTATAAAATTAAATAATTTTATTTCACTTAAGGCTTAAGTAATTACATGTGAGTTCACAAATACCCCTAAGAGTCGGATCACTACACCACTCACACTTTATAAAAAGTTTCATCCCGAAACTTAAGTACGAACCTCACTAAACAATTCGGGAAAATATTCCCTCATTTTCGCCTCCAGTTCCCATGTCGCCTCGCGCTCTTCGTGGTTGCTCCACTGGACCTTCACATAGGGGATAGTTCGATTTCGCAACTTTTTGTCTTCTCTTGCCAAAATCCGCACCGGCGTCTCCTCGACGCTTAAATCCTCTCGCAACTCGATGGTGGAGGTATCTAGGGCATGTGAGGGGTCAGCTAGGTACTTCCGGAGCATCGAGACATGGAACACGTTGTGGACTCGCTCGAGGTTCGGCGGCAAGGCTAATCGGTACGCCACCGGTCCTACGCGTTCTAGGATTTCGAACGGTCCCACGTACCTCGGGCTTAGCTTTCCCTTTATGCCGAAACGTCGGTTCCCCTTGGAGGGCGAAACTGGGAGTAACACATGCTCACCCACCATGAACTCTAAGTCTCGGCGTCTGTTGTCCGCGTAGCTTTTCTGTCTGCTTTGGGCGGTCAGTAGCCTTTGTCTAATCAATCGCACCTTTGCTTCGGTCTCCTCCACCAAATCTGGGCCCAGAAACTTACGCTCACCCAAGTCGTCCCAGCATATTGGAGAACGACAGCGGCGCCCGTATAGGGCCTCGTATGGCGCCATCTGAATGCTGGCCTGATAACTGTTATTATAAGCAAATTCCACTAGGGGCAAACACCGTGCCCACCCTTCGCCCAAGTCCAAAACGCATGCTCGAAGCATGTCCTCCACAATCTGTATCACCCGCTCTGACTGTCCATCGGTCTGCGGGTGAAAAGCCGTACTGAAGTGCAACTTGGTACCCATTGCTTGTTGCAGGCTTCGCCAAAAGTTTGACACAAATCGCGTGTCTCTGTCCGACGTGATAGATGTCGGCACTCCATGCAACCTTACTATCTCGTTGATGTACGTTTGTGCCAGTCGTTCCCGCGCCCACGTCGTGTGTATGGGCAGAAAGTGGGCCGATTTCGTCAAACGGTCCACGATCACCCATATTGCATCGTGTCCCTGCGGCGATCTCGGGAATCCGGTCACAAAATCCATGGTAATCATGTCCCACTTCCACTCGGGCACTGGTAAAGGTTGCAATTTTCCTGCCGGGCGCTGATGCTCGGCCTTCACCTGTTGGCACACCAAGCAGTGTGCCACAAATCGAGTCACGTCTCCCTTCATTTTGGGCCACCAGAAGGTCTGTTTGACGTCCTTGTACATCTTCGTTCCCCCGGGGTGCGCTGCATATGGGGCAGAATGCGCCTCCCGCAGGATTTCCTCTTTGAGTTCCGGTAGATCCGGCACGCAGATTCGTCCCCGAAATCGTATCGTGCCGTCGGAGTCCACTGTGAAATCACCTTCCTGGTCGGCGGTTATCCTACTTCGCACCAGCTGGAGTTGGTCATCAGTCGATTGCCCTTCGAGAATCCTGTCCAGCAAGGTAGGTCTGACCACCAGTGTCAGAAGTTGTGCGACTGTACCTGCCGGTACTACTTCTAGTCTCAATTGCGAGAATTCCACAATCAGACTATCTTGCTGGGTGATGGCGCTTACACCAGCCTCCTCGGCCTGCCCCTTGCGACTCAGGGCGTCGGCCACCACGTTTGCCTTTCCCGGGTGGTAGTGGATCGTTAAATCGTAATCCTTCAGTAGCTCGAGCCACCGTCTTTGTCGCAAATTTAACTCCTTTTGGGTGAAAAGGTACTTAAGACTCTTATGATCTGAGTACACATTGCAGTGTGCCCCATACAGGTAGTGTCTCCAAAGCTTGAGGACGAACACCACCGCTGCGAGTTCCAAATCGTGCACGGGGTAATTCCGCTCGTACTCCTTGAGCTGCCTTGACGCATAGGCTATAACCTTTCCCCGTTGCATGAGTACTCCACCCAGTCCATTTCGCGACGCATCGCAATATACTTCATAATCCTCCCCTGGTTCTGGCAGGGCGAGAATCGGGGCTCGCGTCAATCTATCCTTGAGCTCCTCGAAGCTTCTCTGGCATTTGTCCGTCCAGATGAACTTTTCCCCCTTTCTAGTCAAACGGGTTAAGGGGGTGGCTATCTTGGAGAAACCCTCCACGAAGCGCCGGTAATACCCGGCTAATCCCAGGAAGCTTCGAACCTCCGTCACCGTTGTCGGTCGGGGCCAGTCCGTCACCGAATCTATCTTCTTCGGATCCACTGCGACTCCAGCCGCCGAGATTACGTGCCCCAAGAAGCCGACCTCACGGAGCCAAAACTCACACTTTTTGAGTTTGGCGTAGAGTTTCTGTTCCCGTAGGGTCTGGAGGACTGTGCGCAGGTGTTCTTCATGTTCCTCGTCGGTACGGGAGTAGATGAGGATATCGTCGATGAAGACCACCACGAATAAGTCCAGGAAGGGTTTGAATACCCTGTTCATCATATCCATGAACACCGCCGGGGCATTCGTGAGCCCGAATGGCATTACCGTAAATTCGTAATGGCCGTAGCGAGTTCGGAAGGCCGTTTTGGGGACGTCCTCCCCTTTAACCCGAACCTGATGATAGCCCGACTGCAGGTCGATCTTTGAAAACACCGTCGCCCCCTGTAGTTGGTCGAAGAGGTCGTCGATCCTTGGCAGGGGGTATTTGTTCTTAACGGTGACCTTATTTATCTCCCGGTAGTCGATGCACAACCGGAGACTTCCGTCTTTCTTTCTCACAAACAGGATGGGCGCGCCCCAAGGTGACGCGCTAGGTCTGATAAAACCCTTATCCAAAAGGTCTTCCAACTGTGCCTTTAGTTCTTTCAACTCCGCGAAGGCCATCCTGTACGGTGCCTTGGTGATGGGTTTGGTGCCGGGAAGCAGCTCAATAGGGAAGTCGACCTCTCGTTCCAGCGGCATTCCGGGGAGCTCCGCCGGGAATACATCCGGAAATTCCCTTACCACGGGAATCTCGGAAGGCGAGGGAACGGGTCGGGTGGCTAAATCTACCGAGGCTAGAAAGGCCACGCACCCGCCCTCTATCAGCTTCCTAGCCCGCGATGCGGAGATGACGGCTAGAAAGGAAGTACTTTTACATGCCAAGTACACGTTCTCTGGGAATCCCGGCTTCTGTAGCTGCACCTGGCGCTTGTCGCAGTCGATGACCGCCTGATACTCGGTAAGCCAGTCCATGCCCAAAACCACATCGTATTCTTTTAGCGGTATGACCACCAGATCCCAGGGGCACGACAACCTTCCCAGTCTTATTGAACACGAGGGTATTAGGCCAGTTGCCGCGATTGACCCCCCAGGTGTCTGGACGGTCATCATAACATCGAGAGGGCTACTTTCTATCATATGTGTTTGTGCAAAAGTGCGGGAGATGAAGGAGCGAGTCGCTCCGGTGTCAAACAGGGTTCGAGCTCGAAAATTTGAAATGGAGGTAATACCTGCTACCACCTCCTCTGGCAGTGCCGCTCCGTGCTGATCCATGGAGTAGAGTCTCCCTCCTGGTTGCGGTCGCGATTCCCCTCCTGATCTTGGCGCCGGAGGATGTGAGGGCATTCCCGTTGGCGCTCTACCCCGTCCTGGTGGCTGCGCCGGCGCGGTGGAAGCTGCGGAAGATGCCGCTCCAGTGTTCAGGGGACAGTTGAATCGGAAATGCCCCTGTCACGCCCCCGGGGGTTTTTTGGTAAAGATAAGCGGGAATGTGCGTGTATAATTTTTTTTTTCTTAATAAATAAGCATCAGCCTCGTCCTCGGTGCGTGTCAGACCGCCACATACACAAATTCACCATGCCCACGGACAGAGTCTCCTTTGTATATGCACGGCGTCTCATTTACAACATCAACATACAATCTTTAACCACACAGTCACAGTCAACAGGTACGAGAGTGTAAAGACATTTAATCACATTAAGAGGAACCTACAAGTTTGCAAACGGTGTCCACTCGACACCCATTCCTTTAAAAATGTCTACATATTCACAGTAAGGCGGCTACATCGTTTCGGAAAGGATAAATCCACAGGTTTTCAAAGCAGTGCCCACACGACACTTGGTTTTGGAAAACATTTTCGAAACCCCTTTTTGTTCGGTATAAAACATGCCGCAATAAGTCATTAAGGAACATTATAAAGATCACATCACAAAACCGTCTCTCAATCCAACATCCACAACATTCCACAATCAAGCAATTGAGAACTTAAACTTAGATAACAAGGGGATGAGATAACTCGAGCTAGACAAATAGAATAAACCTCACCGTCGTCCCGACTACTACACCTAGTCAAACCTGTCACGGAGTGGGTTAAGTCAGTGACAAACAAAGTAGATGTCTAAATAACAACAAGGAAAGAAGAGCAAACCGATTACACCGGAACCTTTCACTAAAATCCTGTTCATAATTAAGCTGGGCACCAACCCCAGAGTACCTGTCGGAGAGACGGAAGTCCCTCCTCGTGCACAACCCCTTTGATGCTTTTACCCCCACTCACGGTGCTGGTGTGCTATTTTCAGCTGGCGTGAAGGGGGTCCTCACGGCTCCCACTCCTTTGTGAGGCACACGGGTCAAGAAGACCACTTCTCCGGAAAAGTACACCCATGCGGAGGCCAATCCGCCTGTGTACGTGCAGCATCCAAAAACGGATTTGCCGAGATCGGCGTGTATTTAGCACCGCGACCGTAGCCGCAACAGTTATTATATAAGATGAAATACATTCATGCGGAAGGTTAAACAGTCCATCTACTTTGTTAACATATTAAGAACACTTTTTATGATGATAGATGCACTTACTGCACTTGTTGCACTTATAGCAACTGTACCTACCTGGAATGAAGACATACGACCGCTCCCGTGACCCTCTTAAGCAATCGGAACTCCTCGCGACCTACTAGAATATCCAAGAGTACAAATTAACACCTTACCCTAATCAGGTAACATCAGTGGTCCCAACCACTGCAATAAAGAACCCACCAAAGCCGAAATCACTACACCTAGAGGACCGCGATGTCAATCAAAAACCCAACAAAACAAAACAGTCAAGTAAAATCGAAAACTCAGATCACACCGGTAAATTCAAAGGCTAACAACCACCGAACCGCGACTGTTTCATCGCGAACCCCGTCGGAGTCTAAAACCGCTAATGGAAATCCAACAAAATCCAATTCTCAACCAGTAGCCGACTCGGGACGATAAATATTAAACCCGGAAGATCCCGACGGCAAAAAGATGAGACAAGAGACCCGACGGCGCGCCCCCGACGATTTCGTAGGGGCGCGGAGCACCGGCGAAATTAACACCCGACATAATAAAACAGTGACCAAAAAGATCCCAAGTGGCCACACTAAGAAAACCGCGGAGATAATGATCCCAACGGCGAAAACGGCGCTCAAAACCGTGGAAAAACGGACCCAAACGGAGCCACCGAACTTTGGGCTGTCGGGTGGCGCCCAGGGGCAACCGTGGACCGGGTCTGCGCATCGGGCGGCCGTGCGGCATGCGCCGGGTGCACGCAGGAGGCGTGCACCGCGCGTCTTGGGCCGGGCCGGTGCACGCGCGAGGCGTGCACCGGGTCTGCGCGTCGGGTGGCCGTGCGGCATGCGCCGGGTGCAAGCATGAGGCGTGCACCGCGCGCCTTGGGCCGGGCCGGTGCGCGAAACCGTGCGCCGGGTCTTGTGCTTCCGACGCTGCGGGCGTGCACCGGGTGCACGCCTGGACCCGTGGACCGCGCTGTACGGTCAATCACAGTAAACCCTAATTTTGTCGTTTTCGCTCCCGTTTCGCGATTTCTTCTCCGTTTTCGCTCCCGTGCGACTCCGGCGAAGACCCCGCGACCATGGTAACGACGGCGGCGGCCTCCCGTTTAACAACGGCGGCGGCGGCCTCCCGTTAACCCACTATGTTCCAACGAAACATCCCCAAAAATTTCCGAATAAATACACGATAATTCTAATGACTAAACCAACGATCGACGGACAACCAAAACGTCGATCGGAAGCCCGATAAAAAGAAACCGATTAAAAATCATCGATTAAACTCGATAAAAACCATCGATCACCCTCGATCAAGAACGAGAATAAATCATGGATCGAAACCCGACGAAAATCCGCGATCGATGTACCAATTAAAACGACCTTACAAGAACACGGAAAACCCCCGATTAATTTGACAAACGTAACGATGATCACTAACCTTAATTTATCAGAACTAAAGAACCGATCTTGGTTCTTGCGGCGTTGGAGATCCGGATCCGCTCCCCGAAGATGATGGCGTCTCGTTCTCCGGTCTCCGGACGTCAATCGGGGCGATCGGGTTCCTCCGATTTCTCCTTCTTTCCCTCTTTTCTCCTCCGGTTAGGGTTTCCTTTTCTTTTCTCTCTTTTCCTTTCTCTCTTTTCAACTAGGGTTTCGTTTGGTTTTCGGTACGCACGAAAGAGGAGGGTTTGAGGAGGCGGTATTTTAAATTAGGGTTTTCCTTCCGGTAACGGGGTTTATTTATCCTCTTATTATAAATTTATTTTCTTTATTTACTTAATTTCTAACTCGTACGTAAGAAAATTCTATTTTCCGTCATCGGATAATTAATTAATTAATTAATTATCCCCTACGAGATAAGCCCCATTATCCCAGACGGGTGCAAGATATTTTGCACGGGTTTCGATGCACGACTAATCATCGCATCACTAAGAATTTCGTTCCGGGAGATCCGTAAGTCGAATTTTGGATCCGATTGCACCGCCGTTCATCGTTTTTCGAGCTCTATCACCGAAAAACACCCGCACCGCATGTTAGTCAACTCTAAAGAGCCCGATAATTTAATTCCCTTTAACTTACACTTTATTAGCAGGAGGGTGAAATATTACTAGAAAAGTCGTGTCATTACACCACTCACACTTTATAAAAAGTTTCGTCCTCGAAACTTAAACTCAACCCTCGCTAAACAATTCTGGGAAATCTTTCTTCATTTTCGTCTTAAGTCCCCAAGTCGCTTCGCGCTCCTCATGGTTACTCCATTACATCTTTACGTAAGGGATTGTCCAGTTGCGGAGTTTCTTTTCCTCCCATGCCAGCCTCCGCATCAAAGTTTGGCAGTAACGCCAACCGGTATGCCACCGGGCCTACGCGCCCTAAATCCCAAATGTCGGATCGTCGATGCCAACCAACGATCCCAAAAACTCGAACTCTTAGAAATAAGCAACCCATTTACTTAAGGCATTCGGTCGCACCGCCACAGATCCTTGCACCTCTTTGTTTCTCCGGGATGCACGGTATAGGAGGTATTATATGCCTTTACTAGATTTTCTTCCCTCATTTCTAGCTCATCGGGCACACAAATTCGTCCCCGGCACCTTATTACATCATCTGAGTCCGTCGTAAATACTCCGCCTTGCTCCGAGGACATTTTGTCTCGCACCAGTTGTAGCTGGCCGTCGGTCAATTGTCCCTTCCGAATCCTGTCCAGTAGGGTGGGTCTGACCACCACGGTCATGAGTCGTGCGACCGTTCCCGCTGGTACTTGTTACGGAATTTGAGTTGGCGTATTTCGTGAATATATTAAGTCTTGAAGATTGAAGATGAAGAAACTTTGGATCGTATACCTCAATCTCAAGAAAGAAGAATTCAAAAGGATCAGGTACGTTTAACTAAAGATTTTTGATGATCCGAATACTTCTTATAGTGTAGAAACACCTGGAAGAATGTTTTATTACTTAAACATCAAAAACTGGACATGGGACATGTTCAGGATCCGGATCGGGCTCGGCAATCCGGATCCCGAAGGGTGTTGGTTCATACACTGGTTCAATCCGGATCGCAGCATCCTCTGATCCGGATCCCGAACACTAGTTTTACCGTTTGCTTCCACGATCCGGATCAGGAATTGCAATCCGGATCCCGAACATTGATGTTCTGGTAAAACTGTATGAACGATCCGGATCGGACTTTGTGATCCGGATCCCGAACCCTTGGATTTCTGGAAACGTCTTTCCTGTTACGCGATCCGGATCGCCAATTCCAATCCGGATCGCCGTCGGTAAAACTTTCCAGAAAAGGCTGTTTTTGATCCGTATATTCTTCCTAGGGTTTCTAACCTATAAATAGGCCCTATATTCATTTCTAGGGCATCCGCTATGACAGAAAAAAATAGCCGAAAAGAAAAAATCCACATATAGAGAAGAAAGGAAATCAATAGATTTATTCTATGTTTCTTCATCTATATTGATTATTTGATTCTAGGTTTTCATACTCACATTTTGAGTAGAATCAAATCAATGAATACTTAGATGGTATTTCCGATCTATCTTTGATCTAAGTATTCGGCGGATCATCACCACCCAAACAAACAACGATTTACCCCAAATCGGCGCGTGGACTCGCGTGGCCTTGTGGATTCAAGGTGCAACTACGTTCGTGGATTCGAAGCGTGCTATTGGGTGAAGACCGTGGATTCGGTTGGACGTCGTGGACTCGACGTTGGACGCTGTGGATTCAGCGTTGGGCGCGGATCGTGGATTCGAGAAGCGTCGTGGAGCGAGCGGGAAGATCTACTAGGAGCGTATGGTAAAAGGTTGAGTCGTCTGTGAGTACGTTATATCACCTTGTACGTGTGTTAATTCTAGTGGATTTCGCCGTGTTATCGGTCCCGTGGTTTTTTACTCCGGTTTGGAGTTTTTCCACGTAAAAATCTTGCGTGTTCTTTTATTTTTCCGCATTGGGTTTATTGCGCAATGATTTTTTGAGTGTTTATTGTTTACACCTATTCACCCCCCTCTAGGTGTTTTTTCCCCTATTTAGATCCATATTAGTTATAACCCAACAAGTGGTATCAGAGCGGGAATAGGGTTGTAAACAATGGTTGAAGGTGGAAACATCAATCGACCCCCTTTCTTTGATGGAACAAATTATGCGTACTGGAAAGTACGGATGAAAGCCTTTTTAATTTCCATCGACGAAAGGGTGTGGCAATCAATTGAATTAGGATGGTCTAATCCAACTGAAATTTTAGATGATGTTCGCACCTTAAAACCTAGGTCGAAATGGACCAAGGAAGAGATAGATTATTCTTCTTACAATGGCAAGGGAATTAATGCTCTATTTAATGCTTTGTCACAAACTGAGTTCTCTCGCGTCTCGGCATGTGAGACTGCGAAAGAAATCTGGGATGTTCTTCAAGTTACGCATGAGGGAACTAACCTAGTGAAGATTCAGAAACTGCAAATGCTTACGAGCAAGTTTGACTCTATCTCTATGGCAGAGAATGAATCTTTCACTGACTATTACACACGATTGCAAGACATCGTAAACTCATGTGCTAACTTGGGAGAGAAGATTCCAGAATTTAAAGTTGTAAGAAAAATTCTAAGAACTCTTCCTGAACGATTTCGCCCGAAGGTCGCAGCCATTGAAACAATTAAACACCCGGACGAAATGCGTGTAGAAGAATTAGTAGGTGCTTTACAAACTTATGAAATGACATTTCCTACTAACTATTCTTCTGGAAAGGCATCCTCTTCTAAGTCTTCAGGTTACGCATTGAAATCAACTAAAGAAGAAGACGCGGATTCATCCTCCTCGGACGACGACGAGAACCTTTCTATGGAGGACTTTGAGAAGCAGCTCGCTCTCTTGACAAGGAAGTTTCGCCGCAACTTTCGAAGGGGTAATTCAAGCAAAACTCCATCCTTCGGAAAGTCGAAGAAAGGCAAGGGTCCTTCAAGTTACAAGTCAAGAAAGCAAGAGAACTTCTCAAAGGATAAGAAAAGTTCAGAGGGACAAGTTCAGTGCTTCAAATGTCGAGGCTACGGCCACATTGCAACGGAATGTCCCAACAAGAATCCGGCAAAGAAGAAGGCGATGCAAGTCGTCACTTGGGATGACAACTCCACGTCAAATGAGTCATCCTCAAGTGATGAAGAAGACAACGCGACAGCTTTCCACGCGTCCACCATCTTCACCCTTCATGTGCTTAATGGCAAGTACATCCGACTCACTGTCCAACTCCACTGTTGAAAAGATTGCAACGGACGATGAATCAGATGATTCGGAAGGTGAAGATTTTGTTTTAGCCTATCATAGACTTTTGAGGGATTCAAAGAAACTGGCTAAACAAAATAAGGGGTTGAAAGGGAGGTTGCAGGATCTCGAAGAAGAAATAAAAAGAGTAACCTCTCTCTCAACCGATCTTGAAGTGGAAAGGGACAATCTGATTAAAGCAAATGTTTCCCTTCAAGAGTCCAATGAGCAACTCGAGAAGAATTATATAGATATGGTGAACAAAGCGAATTACTTCTTGAAGCTCAACGGCGAGGCTCGACAGGAAAAATGGAAATGACGGAGACCATACGCCAACTGAAGGATGACTTAAAGAGATTTTCTTCTGGAAGGAGTAAGTTGGACAGACTTCTTGGTCTTGGTCAAAGAAATAAGTTCGGCCTCGGATACACTCAAACTGGAGACATTCCAAGTTCGAGTGGGACAGTATTTGTGCCTCAGTCGGTATCTCCTCCTCCGACACCGGAATTCACGACAAGCAACGACAACAAGCCTACTACATCCTTCTCGGGATCGTCAAGACCTAAGGTATGTTTTCGTTGTGGCATTTCAGGGCACATAAGGAGAAATTGCAAGACGGGAACCAAACGCACACCTCAAGCACCTCTTGCAATGACTACCAAAAGGTGATTCCTCGGAAATCAACTGCAAATCATTGAAGGAAAAGAGCCTTGGTAGTACTTCGCTCAAGACGACACAAAAGGAGCAGATCAATCATACAAGACGCTCTTCACCTAGGAAATCTCTCAACCATTGCCAACATACTCCAAAACTCAAAAGGTTTGGGTGCGCAAAGGTGAAATCTTTCCTTGTCTTTAATCTTTCTACGATTATATATGGTGTAGTCGAGCGCAAGAACAGGTCGTACAGGAGATGGCTCGTGTTATGCTTCATAGCCGGAACCTGTTACGGCATTTTGGTGTTGGCATATTTCGTGAGTCAAGTCAGTGAGTTGAGTCGGAGTCTTAAAGGGATCAAATTGTCAATCAGCATTCAAAGACTTAGAGAAGATTCAACAAGAGCTCAAGTTGACACTCAGTGTCTTGAGTCTTGAAGATTGAAGATGAAGAATTGTGGATCATTACATCAATCTCAAGGAAAATGGATTCAAAAGGATCAGGTATGTTTAACTAAATAATTTTGGTGATCCGAATACTTTTGATAGTGTAGAAACACTTGGATGAATTTTTAATTGCATAAAAATCAAAAACTGTTTTTCAGAAATTCCGATCAGGATCAGAATTCTGATCCGGATCGGGCCGATCCGGATCAGAATTCCGATCCGGATCCCGAACCTTGTTTTTTCAGGAATTGCTGAAAAAAAGACGACGATCCGGATCGCAGTAAATCCGATCCGGATCGCCGTCCTGGAAAATTCCAGATAAGGTAAGTTTTTGATTCTTATCTCTTTCCAAAGGTTTCTAAACTATAAATAGACATTTAGGGTTTCTCAAAAACGTGGGGAGCACGGCCGATCAATTTATAAAACACTTGAGAGCAACCCTAGAGGCTAGGTTTTTATCGTTCTTCTTTATAGCCTCTTTTAGGTCAATTCGATGGTTCTTTCAAGAACATATCTTTTGTCGAATTGATCTAATCTTTGCTTAGAGATTTTTCCCATGGATCTTCATTGATAATCTAAGCAAAGGATCACCATCGAAGCCAATATTCTTACCGGCTGAGTTTGCGTCGTGGATTCGACGTGGCACCGTGGATTCGGTGTGTTGAAGGCGTTTCGTGGATTCGAAACGTGTGCTCGTGGATTCGAGTGGCGTTCGTGGATTCGAACGTGTGCAGTGGACGTGCAATCGGTGGAGCGCAAGGTCCGAAGAAGTTGAAGGAGGGGTTAAATCCGTGGAGACGGTAATCACCTTGTTATTCTTCTTTTCTTAGTGGATTGTTATTGCGTGGACATCCAACCGGTCAGCGCAAGGTCCGAAGAAGCTGAAGGAGGGGTTGAGTCCGTGGAGTCGGTAATCACCTTGTTATTCTTCTATTCTTAGTGGATTGTTATTGCGTGTTGGTCCCGTGGTTTTTCTCCTGGATTGGAGTTTCCACGTAAATCTCGGTGTGTTGATTTTTATTTTCCGCATTGTTTTTATTTTTGCACTGAGATTGGTTTTTATAATATTACACCTATTCACCCCCCTCTAGGTGTTTGATAGTACCTATTTAGATCCTTGTGGATCCTAAATAACTCTACAATTGGTATCAGAGCGGGTTTTAGGTTTATCTATCATGTTGGGTGAAAGTGGTAATATTTTTAGACCTCCTCTTTTTGATGGGACCAATTATGCATATTGGAAAGTGCGGATGAGAGCTTTTCTCATCGCAATTGATGAGCGGGTATGGCAAACCGTGGAATACGGTTGGGTGCATCCGGTTGAGGAAGTAGGAAATTCTACTACCCCAAAACCTCGCTCTAGATGGTCCAAAGAGGAAATCGAAAGATCTTCTTACAATGGGAAAGGTATGAACGCTTTATTTAATTCTCTTTCCTCGACTGAGTTTACACGAATTTCCGCGTGTGAAACCGCGAAGGAAATTTGGGATATTCTCAAAATTACACATGAGGGTACTAATCTTGTAAAAATTCAAAAGCTCCAGATGCTTACAAGTCAATTTGACTCTATTCATATGGAAGAGCATGAATTGTTTACAGATTATTACACTAGACTTCAAGATGTAATTAATACATGTGCTAATTTAGGAGAAAAGATCCCGGAGTCGAAAATTGTAAGAAAGATACTTCGGACTCTTCCGGAACGGTTTAGGGCAAAGGTTACCGCCATTGAAACCGTTAGTCATCCGGATGAGATGAGTGTAGAGGAATTAGTAGGTGCTTTACAAACTTATGAGATGACTTTTCCTACTAATCAAATTTCTTCCAAGTCTTCTTCTAAGCTTACAGGTATTGCATTCAAATCAACAAAGGAAGAAGATGACGAATCGAGTTCCGACGATGAAATCTCTTTTGCCGATTTTGAAGAACAATTGGCGCGGATCACAAAGAAATTTCGTCGGAAATTTTGGAAGAATCGAACCGATGGATCTTCATCCACGAAACCATCTAAAGGATCATCGGGTTCTAAATCCTCTAAACTCAAAGGCGTTGCAAAACCTTCTAAAGAAAAAGAAAAAGATGATTTCGAAGGGGAAATCCGATGCTATCGATGCAAAGGCTACGGCCATATTTCAACGGATTGTCCTTCTAAGAAATCATATAAAAAGAAGGCTTTGCAAGCAAAAACTTGGGACGATTCTAGTTTCGATGAATCGACCTCAAGTGAAGAGGAAAAAGAAAAAATTGTTGCTTTTCATGCCTCTCAAATTCCCTCTTCTAATTTGTGCTTATCATCTTTAGTCACTGACTCTATTCCTTTGATTTTGCATGAAACATCAACATCCGGAGGAGAGTCATCAAGTGAGGGGGAGTCGGACGAAGAAGAACTCGTTGAGGCATACCAACAACTTCTTGCGGAATCAAAGAAGATGGCCAAACTTAACAAGAAGTTGAGGAAGCAACGACTTGAAGTTCAAGACGAGAATCAAGCTTTAAAGATCAAACTTCATGATCTCGAGGAGGAACAAGGACGGTTATTGGATAACAATAAAATCCTCCAAGAAAAGCTAAACCAATCGGAGACAAACGCAAAATCATATATGGACAAGATTGGTTTTCTTGAAAAGCAGTTTGAGGAGATTCATGTCACCAACCAAGCTTTGACCAAGCAAGTTCATGAACTTAAATCCGACATACAAAGGCTTTCAACCGGTTCCAAGAAACTTAATTGTATGTCCGGATTAGGTCAAACAAGCAAGGTTGGTTTGGGATTTAAAAAGGACCAAACTGTGCATGCTTCAAGTTCCACAATGAAATTGAAAGGAAGAACTTGTCACCTTGTGGACTTGAAGGACATTTGGTGAAGGTTTGCCCGAAAAAGAGAAAGAAAAATCTTTCGGCAACTTCATCTACGGAGCGGACTCAACGGAATCAAAAGACACATCAAGTCAAAGGAGTTCACTCAACCCACCAAAGGTCCGAGCCACAACATCAATCATTCAAGTGGATTATTGCGAGGCAAAGACCTAAGGTGGATCAACAGTCAAAGCTACAACCCCCGGGCACAACGAATCAAGACAACCCAAAATCCAGCGATTTTGGATTCGGAAAGGTGATATCTTTCCTTGTCTTAAGTTCTAAATAGCTTATGACTGTATGTAATGCTTTGATTGGTTTTCCCTTCATATTTTTCTTAATCTTTGCATTACATGTTTTCAATGCTCTTTGTTTTTATACTTTTTTTTTGAACAAAAGGGTTTTAACGAACAAGTGCATTGAATAAAAAGGGCTTCACGTTCATTCACTCCAAATTAATTTTCTTGGATTATCAACTTGACTCCATATTCATAATCTTGAAGACACTTCATTTAGAGGAGTTGTTTAATTGAGCATTGGTTAAATTGACTTTAATTGCATCCTTTCACGCATTTAGAAATTTATTATGCTTTTGATATCATAATATTTCAATGTTGCAATGATCATTTATGTTAATTAATTCATCTTTTAAGTGATCAAAGTCAATTTCTCTCTCAATGATCTCTTGGTATAGTCATTATCATATTTGATTGCTTAGTCGAGTATGAATGCGAGATCAATTTTTGGTTGAATACCTTATATATTAAATAATTGATAGCCAATTGAGGGGGAGTCAAAGAAAAGTAAAATGCTCAAAAGATGTGGAAAGAGTTACATCCCAATGAGGAGTGTGAAAACTACCACCACATGGAGGAAAAGAAAGAAAGAAAAAGATACTCCATGAATGCAAAGCAAATTTTTGTTTAAAAATGTTGATGAAATGCATATTGAAATACTTGACTCAGTCATATTTCATGGTTGGTATAAGGTGGGATTTTTGATAAAGATGCTCAAAGAGCCACTCCTTCAACAGATTGTCTAGATATATTATCTAACTTATCTGGGATTTCAAACATCTATTGATCTTTGTATTTCATTTTCTTTACCAAAATTGATGATTTGATAAAGGCATTACGCATAAGATCATGTTAGATGTAATTGAAGTTGTTCAACTTTAAGAGTTTTAATTTTCATAAATTTTCGTTTCATTTTTGAGTATTTTTGATAGATTTGGTATAATCTATTTCTTGTTGCATGAAACGATGACTTTTGTTTAAAGTTGATGCGCTAAAGTGCTTACATACTCTTTCTGGTTTTTATTTTTCTAAATTATTCTAATGAAAGAAATTGGATTGAATGACATCTTGTTAATTCATTGTTTAAAGCACTTAAATTGATTTCTTGATGGAATACAAATCGGTATTTGAAAGATTTCAAAATCTGGATTTGTTTCAAGAAATTATTTGATTTTTGCTTCTGGTACCGGTACGCAATCTGCATTTTTGTTATATACCGGAACTGAGCTTTTATCTCTCTTTCTCTATGAACTAATGTTGTTAGTGATTTCCTTTTGTCTAGTATGTTCACTGTTTGACAATTTGTGACAAAAAGGGGGAGAAGAGAAATGACGGAGATGAGATCATCAAGAGAGGACAAACGAAAATGGAAAAATGGGGGAGAACGGAAAATGATGATCGTATCACAAAGGGGGAGAACATAGATGCTCAAGAACATGGAGAACATGGAGAACATGTTAGAGATGCTCAAGATAGGGGGAGATAAAGAAAAGATTGAAAGAGCCGAAAAACAAAAGAACCAAAAGGACGAATCAAATGTAGGATTTTAATTTCTAACGACTAACGTTTGATTTTGTTTGGAGTTTTGTTTTGCAGGAATTACATCACTTTAAGACTCCAAGTCCTAAGTCATAGAGTATGTTCTAGGACTGTTTGGTTCAAATGTAATTTTGTATTTATTGGATCTTTCACGCAAAGAAAATCAATGTTTTGGTGATGACATTGAATTTCGATTTTTTGGTTTAAGATGAGTGACTTGAGCGTTTTTATGTATTTTTGGGTTTTGTCACGAAATTGCCAAAGGGGGAGATTGTTACGGCATTTTGGTGTTGGCATATTTCGTGAGTCAAGTCAGTGAGTTGAGTCGGAGTCTTAAAGGGATCAAATTGTCAATCAGCAATCAAAGACTTAGAGAAGATTCAACAAGAGCTCAAGTTGACACTCAGTGTCTTGAGTCTTGAAGATTGAAGATGAAGAATTGTGGATCATTACATCAATCTCAAGAAGAAAGTATTCAAAAGGATCAGGTATGTTTAACTAAATAATTTTGGTGATCCGAATACTTTTTATAGTGTAGAAACACTTGGATGAATTTTTAATTGCATAAAAATCAAAAACTGGACATTTTCAGGATCCGGATCAGGATCAATTCGATCCGGATCGGGCATCCATCCGGATCAGAATTCCGATCCGGATCCCGAACCTTGTTTTTTCTGGAATTGCTGAAAAAAGACGACGATCCGGATCGCAGTAAATCCGATCCGGATCGCCGTCCTGAAAAATTCCAGATAAGGTATTTTTGATTCTTATCTCTTTCCAAAGGTTTCTAAACTATAAATAGACATTTAGGGTTTCTCAAAAACGTGGGAGCACGGCCGATCAATTTATAAAACACTTGAGAGCAACCCTAGAGGCTAGGTTTTTATCGTTCTTCTTTATAGCCTCTTTTAGGTCAATTCGATGGTTCTTTCAAGAACATATCTTTTGTCGAATTGATCTAATCTTTGCTTAGAGATTTTTCCCATGGATCTTCATTGATAATCTAAGCAAAGGATCACCATCGAAGCCAATATTCTTACCGGCTGAGTTTGCGTCGTGGATTCGACGTGGCACCGTGGATTCGGTGTGTTGAAGGCGTTTCGTGGATTCGAAACGTGTGCTCGTGGATTCGAGTGGCGTTCGTGGATTCGAACGTGTGCAGTGGACGTGCAAACGGTGGAGCGCAAGGTCCGAAGAAGTTGAAGGAGGGGTTAAATCCGTGGAGACGGTAATCACCTTGTTATTCTTCTTTTCTTAGTGGATTGTTATTGCGTGGACATCCAACCGGTCAGCGCAAGGTCCGAAGAAGCTGAAGGAGGGGTTGAGTCCGTGGAGTCGGTAATCACCTTGTTATTCTTCTATTCTTAGTGGATTGTTATTGCGTGTTGGTCCCGTGGTTTTTCTCCTGGATTGGAGTTTCCACGTAAATCTCGGTGTGTTGATTTTTATTTTCCGCATTGTTTTTATTTTTGCACTGAGATTGGTTTTTATAATATTACACCTATTCACCCCCCTCTAGGTGTTTGATAATACCTATTTAGATCCTTGTGGATCCTAAATAACTCTACAGAACCTTCCTTTATATTTTTGGGCTGAAGCAGTGAACACGGCTGTCTATGTTATCAATCGAGTGTACTTGCGCCCGGGGATTTTAAATACACCATATTAACTATGGTTTAGTAGAAAACCTAATATCAAATATTTTCGTATTTTCGGGAGTCGGTGTTTCATTTTGCGTGATCGCGAAAATCTTGGTAAATTTGACTCTCGATGTGACGAAGGGATTTTCTTAGGTATTCTACAAACAGTAGAGCATATCGAGTTTTTAACTTGGAATCTAAGACGATTGTAGAATCGATAAATGTTAAGGTGATGAAGCTTTTCACTTTGAAACTGAAAATCTACCCTCGATATCTCTCTGGATGATGATACACCTGCTAATGCATTCTCTTCTAACAATTCTTCCAATAATAATGATGCATCTAACGGTTCTTCAAGTTCAACTGATGTGCAGGAATCATCTGTGTACCTCTTCTACTCCTCTACCTCAGACGCTACGCATCTCCAAGGATCACCCTGAAACGAACATCATTGGAGACCCACAAGAAGGAGTTAGAACACGGAGACAATGGTTTTGCGGATTTGCATGCTATGTATCCAAATCGAACCAAAGAACCTCGATGAAGCTCTCCAGATGATTACTGGATTAAAGCAATGCAGAAGAGCTCCATCAATTCGTGTGATGACCTGGACCTCTGCAGAGTTGTGGTAGGGTCATCGGTGACTTCGGGGGACCTGTTCTGTGTTTCGGGAGGTGTTGGTGCATGATAGATACAAGTGTTGAACCTCGAGCTTTATTGGATCACTTGGATAACCGAAGACCCCGTCGGATGTTTAGAAGTGTTTTCGCGCAAATCGGATATCAAATTGGACTCGGCGTGAAATTCGGATTGAAAATACCTTCCGGGAGCCTCCGGCAAATTTTAGGATTGGAATTTGGCAAAACGGACGGCCGATTTGGAATCAGCGCGCGAAAACGGTCAAGATGGGCTATTTACTTGTATTTTTCGGAGCTTGCTACAGTGTTTTTACTGTTCACTCGGCCGAACAGTATTTTCCGCGCGATCGCCGGCGGCGTCGGCGGCGGCGGGCAGCGGCGAAGGCGCTCGGCAGGCGGCGCGCGGCCGCGGGCAGCGCGCAGGGGCGCGGGCAGGCGCGCGGTCCACAGCGGCGGGCGTGCACCGTGGCGGTGCCACGTGGCGATGGTGGTTGGGTCGGCTCACAGCGCGCGGTCCACGGAGTTTTGCGGGTGCACGGTGGACCGACTGACACGTGGCGGCTGCTGATTGGGTCGGTGTTGTGTGCTCGCGGTCCACGCAATGGGTGGAGCAGGTGCCGTACGCGACGTGCGGGGTTGTGCGCGGTGCACGGGCGGTGCACGGTGGTTGGGGCCACGTGGCGCGCCGCCATTGGCGGGCTCACGTGCTCCGGGCGCAGCGAAGTTTTTGGGGACTTTTTGGGTATTTCTGAAGAATTTTTTCTGGTTTTTCCCTAAGTGCTACCCGGGGCTCTTCAAGGGGGATTTTCGACCCCTTCGAGACCTCAGCTCGAAGGGGAGGTGAGAAGGAGATTTCTTCTCCTTCAAGTGGAGGATTACACCTACCAAGTTTCAGGATTTTAGGAGGCACAATCCCGAGGTTTTGGATTTTACGGCGCGGCGCGACGTTGCATTTTCTGTGTTCTTCTTCGGCGCAGCGCGGTGTTTTAGCTCTCCTGGTCTACCCCGAGCTCATTCTTCTGTGATTCTTTGCGCCGAAAGACTCCTAACAGGTAGGGCTTCATCTTTCGTTTTGATCGCGCATTCTGATTTTGCTCCTTGGCACGGATCCCGAGGCATTAATACCCCTTTTTCTGTGAGGATTGTGAGGACAGCATCGGAGTATTTTGGCCGTATCTTCGCGCACGAGCGTCTGACGGAGACGATCTTATACAACTTTTTCATCTACGGATCGCAAGGAACGCGCTCGTATTTTTATTGGATTTTTGTGAGATTTATTTCGAGGTGAAAATCACTGTTTTCTCAGTGTACAGTGCGCAGTCTTTTTCCACAGTTTGTTGTTTGGATCACCACCTTGCCGGATTTTTATCTTGACTTACCGAACTCTGATTTGGGCGTGCAAGGTACCGTTGCGAAGCTAGCGACGCAAGGATCGCTGTGATATTTTTCTTGGAATTTTCTGGGCACTTTCTGCAGGTGATAATTTAACAGTTTCGAATCCGAGGTTGTATGTGGTTATAAGAGCATTAATTGGGAGCCTATGTGTAATTAGTGAGCTTTGTATTGTATCAGGAATATTACGGGTGTGCTAAAATTGTGGGAGCAAGGATTTGGAGTTTTTGGTATTTTCAGCTGTACGGATTGGGACAGTTGCACTTCAGGTGGGTGGTTGTTGTTTACCTCTATTTTGACATGCTCACTAGGAATATTAGAGTGATCCCTCTATTTGGACATGCATGCTTAAAGTAATATAAAATTGTGAGCCCTTCATATGAAATTACTATTGTGGATATTTGATAGTGGTTGGGACTTATACATGTTGGTATGGATGGAATGTTAGCGTTTAACCTTGCATGTGGATGGATTATTTATTTGGACTATATGATTATCCTGTTAGTGGTTGGTACTATTTGAGGATTTTATGACATGCATAGGTGGATAGTGATGCTTTATTATGGAACATGGATTATAGACATGTGTGGTTGGATAATGTTTTAGCATGATGGTTATATCTATGCGGAGCTATTAATTGTTACACATGTGGAACCACTATTGGACACCTTTTCCTTTATTTCCTTGAGAACACTTGCATGCTTGTATGGACATCTAGATAGGCCATCTTTTATCGCTACACTTTCATGCTGGAACTTGACTTAGGAGAAACCTTGTTTGCTTCTTTTCTCCTTTTCGTTAGTCAGGTGGTTCTTGTTGCTCGGGTTTGAGCAGGGGTTTGGGATAGTGTAGCCGGGGCCTGGATTGTGGATTATGGGTTTTGGCGGCGACCGCGGATATTGGGCGGTTGACCGGATGTCGGTTATAGGACATCGGTGATAGGGCATGATTATGGACTACGGGGTTTTGTGGCAACCGCGGATAGTAGGCGGTTGACCAGATGTCGGATGTGGGACATGATTGTGATTGTGGGTTATTCCGGCGACCGCGGATATTGGGCGGTTGACCGGAGGTCGGTTGTGAGACCTGGTCGTGGATTTTGGGGTATTGCGGCAATCGCGGATATTGGGCGATTGACCGATGGTTACTTTTGCATCTGATTGGGAATCAGTTTTCTTTTAGTGGAGGGTTGTGTTCCACTGGGGCTTTATAGTTGTGAACCAGTCCTGCTTTTGATACTTATTACACGGCGCGGTTATTGCCCGGTGATGCTTTCCTCGTGTGGGTCGCTCCCCTCGAGTTCCCCTCCGGAGGCCGGGGTCAGACAGTTATTGACGGTTTTGCTATCACATCGGCGCGGCTTATTTGCCCGATGATGAGGGCGGCAGCAGGAGTTTTGCTATCACATCGGCGCGGCTTTCTTGCCCGATGATGAGGGCGGTACAGATTGGGTTCATCTGGGACGGTTGGTTATTGTTTCTTACGGTTATTCCAGTCTAGGACTGCATTTTAGAGGCATAGTAGTGGTAGATCTCCCTTTTCAGCAGTTTCATTTCTTACCACTCTTCTTTCCTTTTCGCCTCTGGTAGACCTAGTGGGTGCGTCAGAGTTTGAGGTTTTACCCACTAGGGGAGGCTACTGGTTTACTAGTAGTTCTCACCCCCATTCTTCTTTCCTCTTTTTCTTCTTCCTTGTTTTGCAGAGTCTTCTGCGGGTGCTACTGGACTTTCAGTGGCGGGTCGAGGAGAGAGGACGGCTGTGTAGATAGATCTCGAGGCAGGATGAGCGTGTTAGCTGGACTGTTGGTGTACCCAGGTTTTCCTCAGACGGTTGTACTTTCACTTTTGGGACTGGCTTTTGCCAGCAGGTTGTATTTATTTATTGTGAGCTGGGAGAGACTGATGTATCATTTATACAGATGTATTGTATTTTATTTCCAGCTTCAGTCTGAGATGTATTAGTTTTAGTTCAGCTCTGTTTTTATTGCTCTTTTATTGTTATCTTCTTATATCTGAGCAGGTTTGGCGCTTCGTGTACGCGGGAAATACCGTGTGCACGGCGGATCTGTAGACGGGCCCGGGTTCTGGTTTACACCCGGGGCGTGACAATTCCGAGCGACCAAATTCTGGGAATTTAACGAAGCCTCCGAAGCAACACATGTGATAGGTACAAAATGGATCTTCACGAACAAGAAAAATGAAGATGGTACTATCATCAGGAACAAAGCAAGGTTAGTTGCTCAAGGCTACTCTCAAGTAGAAGGTATAGACTTTGATGAAACATTCGCCCCTGTAGCTAGACTCGAGTCCATTCGTATACTGTTTGCGATTGCTT
This sequence comes from Tillandsia fasciculata, assembly GCA_029168755.2. Lineage (NCBI taxonomy): Eukaryota > Viridiplantae > Streptophyta > Magnoliopsida > Poales > Bromeliaceae > Tillandsia > Tillandsia fasciculata. The sequence continues at coordinate 75,148 of JAQOTM010000726.1, forward strand.
GTCATTTTAAAATCAATTATTTCAAATGGACGTTAAGAGCGCATTTTAAATGGTTTTTAAATGAGGAAGTTTATGTAGCTCAACCGAAAGGTTTTGTGGATCATAAACTACCTAACCATGTTTTTCGACTGAAAAAGGCTCTTTACGGTCTGAAACAAGCACCGCGAGCATGGTACGAAAGGTTGACAAAGCACCTTTTGGAAAAGGGCTACACTCGAGGGGGAGCTGACAGGACTCTCTTTGTGAAGCATTATCAAAACAATTTCATAGTTGCTCAAATCTATGTCGATGACATTATTTGGAGCAACAAGAGATAATGATGCTTCAAAATTCGCGGAGACCATGGAAAGCGAATTTGAGATGTCCATGATGGGCGAATTGACTTATTTTCTTGGATTACAAGTTAAACAAAACGATGAAGGTATTCACTTGTGTCAATCCAAGTATGCACTGGAGTTGGTCAAAAAGTTTGATCTTGAAAATTCTAAGGATTTTCCAACTCCAATGGGAACTAGCCATAAGGGACTTGGAAGTGAATCACATAGTGAGAATGTAGACGAGAAACTGTATCGCAGTATGATTGGAAGTCTACTATATCTCACGGCTAGTCGCCCGGATATATCCTTCAGTGTTGGGATTTGTACGAGATATCAATCAGCACCGAAGGAGGTTCACCTGAAAGCGGTGAAGCGGATCATCCGATATATCAAAGGTACAATCAGTTTCGGAATTTGGTATCCTATGGGAACGACTTTGGATATTGTTGGATACTCAGATGCCGATTGGGGCTGGATCGGTGGATGACCGGAAAAGCACGAGTGGTGCATGCTTCTATCTTGGCCACTGCCTTGTTGCATGGCACAGTAAAAAGCAGAATTGCATAGCACTCTCGACTGCCGAAGCGGAGTACATTTCTGCAGGAAGTTGTTCAACCCAATTGATTTGGATGAAAAGCGTGTTGAGCGATTTCCGGATTTCAACATCTTCGGTAACCATTTTATGTGACAACACTAGTGCTATTAACATTTCTAAAAACCCTGTGTTGCACTCTAGAACAAAACATATTGAACTTAGATATCATTTTCTTAGAGAGCTAGTTGAATCAAACATTCTTCAACTGTCATATATTTCAACTGAGGATCAATTAGCTGATATCTTAACAAAACCTTTGGATCAAAAACGTTTTATTCACTTGCGTAAAGCAATTGGCATGCTTTCCTTGAAATAATCTTTTTGAAACCTTTGCTTAGGTTAGGTTTTGTTTTTGTTTTTGTTTTGTTCTTTATCTATGTTTGTACATAGGACATTAATTGAGCATAAATCATAATTGACTTTAATTGCATCCTTTTATGCATTTAGAAATTTATTATGCTTTTGATATCATAATATTTCAATGTTGCAATGATCATTTACGTTAATTAAACCATCTTTTAAGTGATCAAAGTCAATTTCTCTCTCAATGATCTCTTGGTATAGTCATTATCATATTTGATTGCTTAGTCGAGTATGAATGCGAGATCAATTTTTGGTTGAATACCTTATATATTAAATAATTGATAGCCAATTGAGGGGGAGTCAATGAAATGTAAAATGCTCAAAAGATGTGGAAAGAGTTACATCCCAATGAGGAGTGTGAAAACTACCACCACATGGAGAAAAGAAAAAAAGAAAAAGATACTCCATGAATGAAAAGCAAATTTTTGTTTTAAAATTGTTGATGAAATGCATATTGAAATACTTGACTCAGTCATATTTCATGGTTGGTATAAGGTGGGATTTTGATAAAAGATGCTCAAAGAGCCACTCCTTCAACAGATTGTCTAGATATATTATCTAACTTATCTGGGATTTCAAACATCTATTGATCTTGGTATTTCATTTTCTTTACTAAAATTGATGATTTGATAAAGGCATTACACATAAGATCAGGATAGATGTGATTGAAGTTGTTCAACTTTAAGTGTTTTAATTTCGTAAATTTTCGTTTCATTTTTGGTATTTTTGATAGATTTTGTATAATCTATTTCTTGTTGTATGAAACGATGATTTTTGTTTAAAGTTGACATGGTAAAGTGCTTACATACTTTTTCTGGATTTTATGGAATTTTTCTAAAATTTTCTGAGAAAAAGTTGGAGCCGATCCGGATCGGGTAAGTGATCCGGATCCCGAACGCAGGCTTTTCCTGCGGGTAGCCGATCCGGATCACATTCTCGATCCGATCCGGATCACGGCTAGGGTTTTTAATAGAACAAAGGGATTTGATTTCTTTTACCCTAATCTTTTGTTCTCAAGTCTCTAGAGCTTCTCTCTCTAGATTTCTTGCATCTTGGAGCTTCCAAACTCAAAGTTCTTCGAATCCAAGTAAGTTTTATTGATCAAAATCTCGGTTTTTCACAGTTTTTCTTGTTTCTCAAAACGTGAGTAGAAATCTTGGATCTTTTTCGTTTGTGAATGGTTTTTGATCAAATTTCTTTTGAAATAAGAACTCTGGGTAGATTAGTTTTGCTTTTATGCTGGGTTTTCTCTGATTAACGAATTTTTGGGCTTCGATTTCTAAAAATTCTGTTTTAGGGCATAAAAGAGGAATTTTTGAAAATCATGCGATTGATCTATTTTTAAAATTCTTTTTGCAAAACTAATTTGATTCTTGGCTTCTCTACATGATTATGATTGTTTGGGTACAATTTTTCAAATTTTTCAAAATTGACAATTTTCATGTGTTCTTGAGTTGGTCTTCACAGGACACATTTCTCACTAGCGATCAAAATGGTGATCACCTGGATCATTTTCCTACTTGCTGCCATGGTCCATGTAAGGACACTGCCAAGCCTAAAAAGGCTAAGAGAACAAAGAGAGCTCAGAATGATTCCGACACAGAATCAGAAACTGATTCAATTGACTGGGATAACCTCGAGATCGAGGAAGATGTCCCCATTTCTCCAAAGGGAAAGCACCTGCTGAAGCTTCAAAGACAAAGCCTCCTCCTACTGCAGCAGAAAAGGAAAAGCTCCATGGAACCAAGTCCAATCGGAACAAGGATGAAAACCGGTGCAAGAAAAAGAGGCAGTGCTCGGGGCATTTCGATTAACGAACCTATTGCTAGCCAGCCTCCCCCACAGGAATTCATCAGCTCCACGAGAATCAAGGATTTTGAGAAAAGGGAATGCATTGGTGAGAGACATGTTAATGTCAAACCAATGAAGGAACGATCTGCAGCTTTGGGATTTTATTTGATCAAGTTGGTCTTGGTCCAATTGCAACTTCCCTGAAACAACTGGGTATTGTCCACACTCAGTTCGAATGTTTTATCAGAATGCTGCAAGTCTAACTGATCATGATGACGGACGTCGAGAATTTCATACTTTGGTTAAAGGTATCAAAATCAAAGTCACTCCCCAACTGATTGGAGAGGTGCTCAGTATGAAAGCCAGATCAGATGGACTTCATTACCTTAAAACTCAAAGCTTCAACGACAACTCCTGGAGAGTTGTAGTCAATGGAATTTGTCTTCCGGATACTTGTCTACCGGAAATTCTGTTTTCTCCAAAGAGCTTCGAACAGAGTATAAGTATATAAACTTCATTGTCTGCTACAACATTCTTCCCAACATGAATACGAAGGTTCTTCGATGGGATAGGATGTTATTCCTTTATCTTCTTGGAAACCCGGCAGCATTGATGGGAGCAAACTTGAATATTCCTTATCTCATTTGGTCTAGGATGACGCGGTATGTCGAACACTCTCACCCCACAGAGAGACTACCTTATCCCATGATAATCATGCGCATCCTTAAAAAGTTTAAAGTCGATACAAGCGCGAGCTCATACATGTACAGTTTGGGCACAATTAATGAGACAACAATTGTAAAGTCTCTATCGACAAAGCAAGATGATCCTCCATCTCCTCCAATCCGACAAAGAGCTCGACCACAAGCAACTACTTCTACAGTCCCTGTTCCTCCATCACAGCAGGCACCTCCATCCACCTCTGATGATGATGCCTCTGTCAGCTCTATATTTAAAGAACAACAGCGACTCTCAAATGAGCAAGAACGGATGTCACAGGAATTCACTGAAATGAGAGGAGAAATTCAAGTAGTGAAAAAGGAGCTGGAAATCATCACTGCCTCTCAAATCACTTTGACCAAGTCCGTCTCTTCAATGAAGAAACTGATGAAGAAAATGTTTGCAAAAATGGGATGCACCACTTCTGATGACTCCGACTCTCAGGAGTAAATTTTTGTTCTAACTTTCTTTTGCTCTTTGCAGGATTTTCACTTTTCATGTTTGTTTATCTTTTTAACTCTCTTTTGTTTTGTAATTATTGGCTTTGTTTTGTGACAAAAAGGGGGAGAGAGTTAGAGAGAACTTGAACAATGACATGAACAATGATGATGTGAAAACTGTGTGAATGTGTGAACATTAAGGTAAGTATGACTCTCAACTTCAACTTTGGTTTTATCTTGTGATTTGTGCATGTCCCTACTAACTATTCGACTAACTATTTGGGCATGTAATATGACTAACAAGTTGATGTTGGACTAACATTTTTGACATTTGGTTTTTGAATGCTTAGAAGATATGTTGGTTTTTAACTATGATTCTCTTACATATCTGAATTCTCAAATGTCATGATGAGAATAAACTCTATCTCTGTACTTGGTTTTGTATGTTTCAATTCTTGAGGTATCTAACGATTTCTTTTGTCAAGAATGATTTCTTTGTGCAGAGAGTACAGATGTCTAAGTCTAGAGTCTGTTTTAGGAGTTTATCTCATGTTTTTAATTTTTGGATCTCCATTGTAAATTTTTGTTGTATGGTGATAGCAACAAAAATATCTTTTTGAATTTTCTTTTGTGGATTTGTGTTTTGTCACGAAACCGCCAAAGGGGGAGATTGTTACGGAATTTGAGTTGGCGTATTTCGTGAAAGTGTTAAGTCTTGAAGATTGAAGATGAAGAACTTTGGATCATATACCTCAATCTCAAGAAAGAAGAATTCAAAAGGATCAGGTACGTTTAACTAAAGATTTTGGTGATCCGAATACTTCTTATAGTGTAGAAACACCTGGAAGAATGTTTAATTGCATAAAAATCAAAAACTGGACATGGGACATGTTCAGGATCCGGATCGGGCTTGCAATCCGGATCCCGAAGGGTGTTCGTTCATACACTGGTTCAATCCGGATCGCAGCATCTCATGATCCGGATCCCGAACACTAGTTTTACCTTTTTGCTTGCACGATCCGGATCAGGATTTGCAATCCGGATCCCGAACGTTGATGTTTGGTGAAACTGTATGAACGATCCGGATCGGGGACTTCGATCCGGATCCCGAACAGTGTTTTTCTGGAAATCGTCTTTCTTGCTTCTGCAATCCGGATCGCCAATTCCAATCCGGATCGCCGTCGGTAAAATTTCCAGAAAAGGCTGTTTTTGATCCTTATCTTCTTCCAATGGTTTCTAACCTATAAATAGACCCTTTATTCATTTTTAGGGCATCGGAAAAAAAATAGAAAAATAGCCGAAAGAAAAAAATCCACATATAGAGAAGAAAGGAAATCAATAGATTTATTCTATGTTTCTTCATCTATATTGATTGATTTGATTCTAGGTTTTCCATACTCACATTTTGAGTAGAATCAAATCAATGAATACTTAGATGGTATTTCCGATCTATTTCTAATCTAAGTATTCGGCGGATCATCACCACCCAAAAACAACGATTTACCCCAAATCGGCGCGTGGACTCGCGTGGCCTTGTGGATTCAAGGTGCAACCGCTCTCGTGGATTCGGAGCGAGGTACGTTCGTGGATTCGAAGCGTGCTACTGGGTGAAGACCGTGGATTCGGTCGGACGTCGTGGACTCGACGTTGGACGCTGTGGATTCAGCGTTGGGCGCGGATCGTGGATTCGAGAAGCGTCGTGGAGCGAGCGGAGAAGATCTACTAGGAGCGTATGGTAAAAGGTTGAGTCGTCTGTGAGTACGTTATATCACCTTGTACGTGTGTTAATTCTAGTGGATTTCGCCGTGTTATCGGTCCCGTGGTTTTTTACTCCGGTTTGGAGTTTTTCCACGTAAAAATCTTGCGTGTTCTTTTATTTTCCGCATTGGGTTTTATTGCGCAATGATTTTTTGAGTGTTTATTGTTTACACCTATTCACCCCCCTCTAGGTGTTTTTTCCCCTATTTAGATCCATATTAATATAACCCAACAAGTGGTATCAGAGCGGGAATAGGGTTGTAAACAATGGTTGAAGGTGGAAACATCAATCGACCCCCTTTCTTTGATGGAACAAATTATGCGTACTGGAAAGTACGGATGAAAGCCTTTTTAATTTCCATCGACGAAAGGGTGTGGCAATCAATTGAATTAGGATGGTCTAATCCAACTGAAATTATTTCTGATGTTCGCACCTTAAAACCTAGGTCGAAATGGACCAAGGAAGAGATAGATTCATCTTCTTACAATGGCAAAGGAATTAATGCTCTATTTAATGCTTTGTCACAAACTGAGTTCTCTCGCGTCTCGGCATGTGAGACTGCGAAAGAAATCTGGGATGTTCTTCAAGTTACGCATGAGGGAACTAACCTTGTGAAGATTCAGAAACTGCAAATGCTTACGAGCAAGTTTGACTCTATCTCTATGGCAGAGAATGAATCTTTCACTGACTATTACACACGATTGCAAGACATCGTAAACTCATGTGCTAACTTGGGAGAGAAGATTCCAGAATTTAAAGTTGTAAGAAAAATTCTAAGAACTCTTCCTGAACGATTTCGCCCGAAGGTCGCAGCCATTGAAACAATTAAACACCCGGACGAAATGCGTGTAGAAGAATTAGTAGGTGCTTTACAAACTTATGAAATGACATTTCCTACTAACTATTCTTCTGGAAAGGCATCCTCTTCTAAGTCTTCAGGTTACGCATTGAAATCAACTAAAGAAGAAGACGCGGATTCATCCTCCTCGGACGACGACGAGAACCTATCTATGGAGGACTTTGAGAAGCAGCTCGCTCTCTTGACAAGGAAGTTTCGCCGCAACTTTCGAAGGGGTAATTCAAGCAAAACTCCATCCTTCGGAAAGTCGAAGAAAGGCAAGGGTTCTTCAAGCTACAAGTCAAGAAAGCAAGAGAACTTCTCAAAGGATAAGAAAAGTTCAGAGGGACAAGTTCAGTGCTTCAAATGTCGAGGCTACGGCCACATTGCAACGGAGTGTCCCAACAAGAATCCGGCAAAGAAGAAAGCGATGCAAGTCGTTACTTGGGATGACAACTCCACGTCAAATGAGTCATCCTCAAGTGATGAAGAAGACAACGCGACAGCTTTCCACGCGTCCACTACATCTTCACCCTTCATGTGCTTAATGGCAAGTACATCCGATTCCTTGTCCAACTCCTCCCTGTTGAAAAGATTGCAACGGACGATGAATCGAGATTCTGAAGGTGAAGATTTTGCTCTTGCCTACCATAAGCTTTTGAGGGATTCAAAGAAACTGGCAAAGCAAAACAAGGGGTTGAAAGGGAGATTGCAGGATCTCGAAGAAGAAGTAAAAAGGGTAACCTCTCTCTCAACCGATCTTGAAGTGGAAAGGGATAATCTTAGTCAAAGCAAATGTTTCCCTTCAAGAGTCCAATGAGCTTTTCGAGAAAGAACATAGAAATGGTGAACAAAGCGAATTACTTCTTGAAGCTCTACGGCGAGGCTCGACAGGAAAAATGGAAATGACGGAGACCATACGCCAACTAAAGGATGACTTAAAGAGATTTTCTTCTGGAAGGAGTAAGTTGGACAGACTTCTTGGTCTTGGTCAAACAAATAAGTTCGGCCTCGGATACACTCAAACTGGAGACATTCCAAGTTCGAGTGGGACAGTTTTGTGCCTCAGTCGGTATCTCCTCCTCCGACACCGGAATTCACGACAAGCAACGACAACAAGCCTACTTCATCCTCCTCGGGATCGTCAAGAACTAAGGTATGTTTTCGTTGTGGCATTTCAGGGCACATAAGGAGAAATTGCAAGACGGGAGCCAAACGCACACCTCAAGCACCTCTTGCAATGACTACCAAAAGGTGATTCCTCAGAAATCAATGCAAATCATTGAAGGAAAAGAGCCTTGGTAGTTCACCGCTCAAGACGACATCATCAAGGAGCAGCAATCTTCAACAAGACGCTTTCACCTAGGAGAATCAACTTCACGACCATTACCGACGCATTCCAAAAAGGTTTGGGTGCGCAAAGGTGAAATTTTCCCTTGTCTTGTTACCAATGTTTCCTTGCATGCATATGATAGTTCGTCTTGGTATCTGGATAGCGGGTGTTCCCGTCATATGACCGGTGACAAAAACTGTTTTCAAACATTTGAGAAAAACTCCGGAGGACTTGTTGTTTTCGGAGATGGTCGGTCTTCCAAAATTGTTGGAAAGGGAACGGTAGCTATTCCAGATGGCCCGGTTCTAAATAATGTGTTATTTGTTCATGGCCTTAAGACTAACCTCATAAGCATAAGTCAACTTTGTGATAATGGTTATTCAGTTAATTTTTCATCTGATAAATGCACTGTAACTGACAAGAACCATGCTTTCTTTTTAAAAGGGGTTAGATCAGAAAACAATTGTTATGTAGTTCCTACTAAATTTCTGAAAAATGTAACCTAGCATCTTTGAAAAATGAAACACTTTGGCATGAAAGGCTAGGTCACATAAACTTTAAGGAACTTGCTAGAATTTCAAACAAAGATGTGGTCAAGGGGGTTCCTAAACTTTCTTTTGAACAAAACATTGTGTGTGGCGGTTGCCAAAAGGGAAAACAGTCTAGGACTGCACACAAGAACTTGAACCACATAGGTACAAAACGGCCTTTGGAACTTTTGCATATGGACTTAATGGGGCCAACTCGTCAACCATCTTTGGGAGGTAAATGGTATATTTTCTTATTGGTTGATGATTTTTCTAGATATACTTGGGTAGCATTTTTAAAAGAAAAAGCTGATACTTTTGATTCTTTTCACGAAATTGCCATCGTATTATGATTGAAAAGAATGAAAGGATTACTCGAGTTAGAAGTGATAGAGGTGGAGAATTCATAAATTCCAAATTCATTGATTTTTGCACTTCTAATGGCATTAAACATGAATTCTCCGCACCTTATACACCTCAACAAAATGGTGTAGTCGAGCGCAAAAACAGGGTCGTACAGGAGATGGCACGTGTTATGCTTCATAGCCGGAACTTACCTTTATATTTTTGGGCTGAAGCGGTGAACACTGCTGTCTATGTTATTAATCGAGTGTATTTGCGCCCGGGGACTTTGAATACACCATATGAACTATGGTTTTGTAGAAAACCTAACATCAAATATTTTCGTATCTTTGGGAGTCGGTGTTTTATTTTACGTGATCGCGAGAATCTTGGAAAATTTGACTCTCGAAGTGACGAAGGGATTTTCTTAGGTTATTCTACAAACAGCAGAGCATATCGAGTTTTTAACTTAGAATCTAAGACGATCGTAGAATCGATAAATGTTAAGGTAGATGAAGCTTTTCACTTTGAATCTGAAAAATCTACCCTCGATATCTCTCTTGATGATGATACACCTGCTAATGCATCTTCTTCTAACAATTCTTTCGATAATAATGATGCATCTAACGGTTCTTCAAGTTTATCTGATGTGCAGGAATCATCTCGTGTACCTCCGCTACTCCTCTACCTCAAACGTTACGCATCTCCAAGGATCACCCTGAATCGAACATCATTGGAGATCCACAAGAAGGAGTTAGAACACGGAGACAATTGGTTTGCGGATTTGCATGCTATGTATCTCAAATCGAACCAAGGAATGTTGATGAAGCTCTCCAAGATGACTACTGGATTAAAGCAATGCAGGAAGAGCTCCATCAATTTGAGCGAAACAAAGTCTGGGAATTAACAAAGCCTCCGAAGCAACACAATGTGATAGGTACCAAATGGATCTTCAAGAACAAGAAAAATGAAGAAGGTACTATCATCAGGAACAAAGCAAGGTTAGTTGCTCAAGGCTACTCTCAAGTAGAAGGTATAGACTTTGATGAAACTTTCGCCCCTGTAGCTAGACTCGAGTCCATTCGTATATTATTTGCGATTGCTTGTCATTTTAAAATCAAATTATTTCAAATGGACGTTAAGAGCGCCTTTTTAAATGGATTTTTAAATGAGGAAGTTTATGTGGCTCAACCGAAAGGTTTTGTGGATCATAAACTACCTAACCATGTTTTTCGTCTGAAAAAGGCTCTTTACGGTCTGAAACAAGCACCGCGAGCATGGTACGAAAGGTTGACAAAGCACCTTTTGGAAAAGGGCTACACTCGGGGAGAGCTGACAGGACTCTCTTTGTGAAGCATTATCAAAACAATTTCATCATGCCAAATCTATGTCGATGACATTGTTGGCGAAAAGATAATGATGCTTCCTAAATTCGCGCAGAGCCATTTGAAATGTCCAATTTCAAATCTACAAGCTCTTTTCTTGGAACAAGTTAACAAAAGTCACTGTTCAATGTTGCACAGTTGCTGCTGGAGTTGGTCAACACAATTTGATAGATTCTAAGGATTTTCCAAGAACAAGAAAAATGAGGATGGTACCATCATCAGGAACAAAGCACGTCTAGTATGATTCAAGGCTACTCTCAAATAGAAGGTATATCCTTTGTTGGGATTTCGCCCGAGTATCTAGACTCGAGTCCATTCGTATCCTATTTGCAATTGCTTGTCATTTCAAAATAAAACTTTTTCAAATGGTACCTATGGGCATTTTTAAATGGGATTTCAAATGAGGAAGTTTATGTGGATGACCGAAAGGTTTTGTGCATGCTTCAACCTAACCATGTTTTTCGTTTGAAAAAGGCTCTTTACTCTCTACTGCCGAAGCGGAGCATGGTACGAAAGTTGACAACCCACCTTTTGGATGAAGGGCTATACTCGAGGGGAGCTGACAGGACTCTCTTTGTGAAGCATTATCAAAACAACCCTTGCACTCTAGAACAAAACATATTGAACTTAGATATCATTTTCTTAGAGAGCTAGAGAATAATGATTCTTCTAAATTCAACTGAAACAATGGAAAGCGAATTTGAAACGTCCATTCATTGCGAAAGAATTGGCATGCTTTCTTGGATTGCTTTTGAAACACAGAGTGATGAAGGTTTGTTTTTGTGTCAATTTTGTATGCTATGAGTTTGTACATAAAAGTTTAATTGAGCAAAATTCATAATTGATTTTGCAACTCCAATGGCATTTAGAAATAAATGATTTTGATGTGAATCTTTCAATGTTGCAATGATCAGACGAGAAACTTTATCGCAGTGATCAAAGTCAATTTCTCTCTCAATGATCTCTTGGTATAGTCATTTATATTTGATCTTAGTCGAGTATGAATCGAGATCAAAGGAGGTTGAATACCTTATATATTAAATAATTGATCAATTCCGGGAGTCAAGGTATCGTAAAGATGTGGAATATACCCCAATGAGTGTGAAAACTACCACCACATAGGGATAAGAAAAGGGATAAACCATGGTTTAAAGCAAATTGTGTTTGGTTGGAAATGTTGATAAACCTGGTATAAACCTGGTGTAAGAAAATAGGTGTGTTGGATTGGGTTTTAGAAAAAGAGGTATAAAGTTGACTTTTTGTTTTAATGACGATGTGACCTTTACTTTTATGTATATTTAAATTTGATAATTAAAGAATGTATTAGAATATTTTAAGTAGGAGGAAAAATTTTAATTTTTAAATTTATATAAATTTATAAAAATTATAAAAATTTTTATAAATTTTAGATTTTAAAATTAATTTCTTTTTTAAATTATAAATTTATAAATATATATAATATAATAAATAATAATTATTTATAATTTTAATAAAAATAAATATATATAATTTATAAAAATAAAAAAATTAATTTTAAATTATTTATAAATTTATAATTTAAATATTCTTAAAATTTAAATATTCTAATTAAAAAAATTAAGTAAAATTTAAATATTTAAGTAGAAGTAAAAATTTTAATTTTAAATTTATATAAATTTTAAAAATTACAAAAATTTATATAAATTTTATAATTTTAAAATTAATATTATTTTTTAAAATTATAAATTTATAAATATATATAATTTAATAAAATATAAATTATAAAATTTTTAGTGGGAGTAAAAAAAAATGTTAATTTTAAAATATTAAGTAGGAGTAAAAATTTTAATTTATAAATGTATATAAATTTAAAAAGATTATAAAAATATTGTATAAATTTTAAAATTAATAATTTTTAAAAATAAAATAAAATTTTTACATTTATTAAAATATAAATTAAAAAAAATTAAATTTATAAAATTTAAAATTTAAATATTTAAAATTAATATAAATTTAAATATTTTTATAATTAAAAATTTTTATTAAAAATAAAAATTTAAAAATCCTGAGCTAAATCCTGAAACGAAAAAAAAAAAAAAAAAAAAAAAAAAAAAAAAAAAAAAAGAAGGGAAAAGCCCCTTCCCAAGGCACTGCCTTGGAAGGGACGGAGAGGAGAGAGAGAGAGAGAGAGAGAGAGAGAGAGAGAGAGAGGTGGGGGGGGGGGGGGGGGGGGGTAATACCAGGGTGAGAGTTGGGTTTTGGATATCCCAAAGCCCAAATTTGGGATATCCCCGTTTGGGTGGGATATCCCAAAACGGGGATATCCCAAATCCGTTTGGGTATAAAGGGGGGATATCCCCCCTTTATACCACATCCAAACGGGGCCCAAAGGAACAATAAATTTTGGAATTTGGTATCCTATGGGAACAAGTCTGGACATAGTTGGATATTCAGATGCCGATTGGGCAGGATCTGTGGATGATCGGAAGAGTACGAGTGGTGCATGTTTTTATCTTGGCCACTGCCTAGTTGCATGGCACAGTAAAAAGCAAAACTGCATTGCACTCTCGACTGCCGAAGCGGAATATATTTCAGCGGGTAGTTGTTCAACCCAACTCATTTGGATGAAAAGTGTGTTGAGCGACTTCCGGATTTCAGCAACTTCGGTAACGATTCTTTGTGACAACACAAGTGCTATAAACATTTCCAAAAATCCTGTGTTGCACTCAAGAACAAAACACATTGAACTTAGATATCATTTTCTTAGAGAGCTAGTTGAATCAAATATTCTTCAACTTTCATATATTTCAACTGAGAATCAATTAGCTGACATTTTAACAAAACCTTTGGATCAAAAACGATTTATTCACTTGCGTAAGGCAATTGGAATGCTTTCCTTGAAATGATCTCCTTTTTGAAACCAATCCTTAGGTTAGGTTTTGTTTTTGTGTTTTTGTTCTTTATCTATGTTTGTACATAGGACATTAATTGAGCATTAGTTCTATTGACTTTAATTGCATTTTTTCACGCATTTAGAAATTTATTATGCTTTTGACATCATAATATTTCAATGTTGCAATGATCATTTATGTTAATTAAGTCATCTTTTAAGTGATCAAAGTCAATTTCTCTCTCAATGATCTCTTGGTATAGTCATTATCTTATTTGACTATTTAGTCGAGTATGAATGCGAGATCAATTTTTGGTTGAATACCTTATATATTAAATAATTGATAGCCAATTGAGGGGGAGTCAAAGAAAAGTAATATGCTCAAAAGATGTGGAAAGAGTTACATCCCAATGAGGAGTGTGAAAACTACCACCACATGGAGGAAAGAGCTACCACCTCGGTCGTCCGAGTACTGTGTGCAGCTACCACATGTATACCAAGTATGGTTTTCAATTTTTGATTAAATAGAATGCATGTTGAAATACTTGACTCTGTCAAATTTCAAGGTTGGTATAAGGTGGGAATTTTAATGAAAGATGCTCAAAGAGCCACTCTCTTCAACAGATTGTCTAGATATATTATCTAACTTATTTGGGATTTCAAACATCTATTGATCTTTGTATTTCATTTTCTTTACCAAATTGATGATTTGATAAAGGCATTACGCATAAGATCATGTTAGATGTGATTGAAGTTGTTCAACTTTAAGGGATTTAATTTTTATAAATTTTCGTTTCATTTTTGGATATTTTTGGATAGATTTGGCATAATCTATTTCTTGTTGTATGAAACGATGACTTTTATTTAAAGTTGATACACAAAAGTGCTTACAATCTTTTTCTGGTTTTTTCTGGAATTTTTATAAATTTTTCTGAAGAAAAAGTTTGGAGCAGGTCCGGACATGACAAGTCGGTCCGGACCCCGAACGCAGGAAAATCCTGCGGGTAGCCGATCCGGACAGCATGTCTCAGAGGGTCCGGACCGCGGCGAGGGTTTATATAGAACAAAAGGGTTTTTGATTTTTCTTTACTCGAATCTTTTGTTTCTGAGTTTCCAAACTCTCTCTCTCTAGAAAGCAAAGATCTTGGAGCCCTTCTGTAGTGTTCTGATTTTTCCCCGTACAGTTTTTTCGTCGAATCCACTGTGTAGAACACCTAGTGTTGGTGTGTCTGGCCCATGGTGCATCAAAGGGGTGCCACAGATGGACCCTGTGTGGTATTTTAAGCTGATTTGGCCTTCGGCTGTGTTTGTCGAATTTTAGAAAGGGAATTGGGCCAAATGGAGTTGGGATTTGGATTCAGCGCGGAAAAACGCTTGAAAACGACTATTTATTTGTCGAATTTGGAGTCCGGATGACCAAATGCGGGCTTCCGGAAGTTTCGGGGGATTTCTGGTGCACAGGGGAGCTCCGTGGACCGGTCTATGCCACGTGGCGGCTCATTATTGGCCGGCCCATGTCGCTCGGTCCACGGAGGAGGCGCGGCGGTGCATGGACCGCGCGGCGGGCCACGTGGCATGCGCGGAGTGGCGGGCTCACGCGGTGCGGCGCAGCGGGCGCGCGCGGATCTGGTGGACCGGGCGTAGGACACGTGTCGCCCGGGGATTCGTTGGCTCACCAGCGCGCGGTCCACGAGCGCATGGAGCGGCGCCTCGGGGCGCGTGCCAGCATAGTGCGCCAGTGCGGCTGGTCGGCCGCACATGGCCCGCACTCGAGTGCGGGCCACGTGTCGGCCCGAGGTTGGCCGGCCGCATGCAGGGTTGACCGGGGAGTGGGACGCGTGGCGCGCTGCGGAGCCGCTTGCACGGCTGTTTCGTGTGCGGGTACACGTGGCGGCCCCACAATCTTTCGGGAGCGTCGGAGGATCCCCGTCCAACCGCCTTGGCGGATTCGGGCGCCCGAAAGTTGGCGCCCGAATCCGGCCAAGGGGGGGGATTTTGGGCTGGGCTATAAAAGGGAACTTGGGGGCCCTTTTTGCTCACCTTCTGTGTGGATTTTCACAGGGCACTCTTAAGGAAAAATTATCCTCTACTTAAAATCCTTCTTGCTGATCATTCCTGGGATTTTTAGGAGCGAGTTTTTCGAGGTTGGCTATTTTCCGGCGCGGCGCGACGCTCGTTCTTCGACCACCCGATTCGTCCCTTCGCAGTGTTTAAGCTCCCCCGGCTCACCATGACCTCCGATTCGGGTGATTCTTGCGCCGTTGGAGTATCGACAGGTAGGGCTTCATTTTTGATATTTTGAGTTGCCCCTGGTTTCAAGTGGATTTTGAGTTTCCCGAGCTTCTTTGTGACCCATTTTTCCTCGCGGAGTTTTGGACAGCACCTGGTTGTTTCGGCTATAACTTCGCGCTCAGGCATCGGATCGAGGCGATTCAAAAGGCGTTTCTCATCTACATCTCGCAAGAAATCTCCTGGAATTTTCTTAGAATTTCCTGAATATTTTTCGAAGGTGGAAATCTCCTTTCTCTGTAACTTTTTGGTACAGAAATTCTGCACAGTTTTGTTTGGGGTGTTTCCCTTGCCGAATTTGTATCTCAGCGAAGGAAGCTCCGTGCAGGTACTCGTTTCGACGGGTTCGTCGCAAAGAACGCGACGGTATTTTTCTTGGAATTTTCTGAGCACCCTTCGCAGGTGAAAATCTGAGATCTTTAGATCGGTAATTTTGGGACAGATTTTGTGAGGATTGAAGGACTAAAATTTTGTATGTTCTTCTTGGAGGTTTGGTACAGCATTGCGGTGAGTTTTGGTGCGAGCGCGGGTTTTCGCATTTGGGACAGGATTTTAGCGCTCGAGGTGGGTACCGTTGTTAACCTCTTACTTTGGACAACCCACTAGGCATATTGGAGCTTGTATTTTGTAATATGGCCAACATACTAGTACAAAGGACTTAGCATGCTTAAAGAAAAGAAAAGGAACCTGTAACTGATACTTGCATCTTTAGAGGACTAAATATTCATAAACGGTAATTCCTATAAGTGATAAACTGATTAGAATCCCTGAAAATTTTGCTTAAGCCTTTGGTAATAAGCGGCTAAACTCATATCTTATTTATGCATAATAGGGAGGTATAAGCATGTGTATTCATTGACTTGTGGCAGGGTAATACTGTAGATATTCAAATAAAGGCATGGTGTAAATCTTGTAAGAATTAGAACACTGAAATTATTCTGTTATTAAAGGACTTTTGCATGCTTGAATAGTCACTTAGTTAGGCCATCTTTTTCTGCTGAACTATCATGCTGGAATTGACTTAGGAGAAACCATGATTTCATTTTATCCAGTTATCTTGACATAGGGGATGTCATGCCTGGGTTAGGGCAGGGGCTGGGATAGAGTAGGCAGATACTTGGGTTTCGGGACAGGCAGGCTGTGTAGGCAGGGTATTGCGGCGACCGCGGATTTTGGGCGGTTGACCGGACAGTTGTTGTTGCATCAGATCGGGGAAAGGATTTGGGCTTCTTTTAGTGGATAGTGCTGTTCCATTTAGATCAGTGTCATGATCCAGTCCTGCGGACTTATTGTCACGCCCCGGGGTCGATACTGCGACCCGGGTTCGCCAACAGATCCGCCACCTATGCCAAACCCGCATAGGCGAAGCGTCCTACCTGCAAAAAGAGCTACAGCTAAACAGATATCAGAGCTAAAAGATAAACTGCTATAGAAATAAAATCAACCACTGTACAACTGAAGATAAAACAACAAGGTCCATCTCCCAAAAGATAATCATACAATAACCTCGAGTACAAAACTCATAACTCAACAGGGAGATATCTCGATACAATATCAGTGTACAAGCTCTCAATACATCATATCCTCACTACATCAGTCTCTCAACAAAAGGGGAAATAAAAACCAATCTACCGACTAAACTGAAGATCTCCTCAAAAAGGGGGGTACCGCTACTCTCCAAAGATGGGTCTGGATTTAGCTCGCTACTCCCTCACCACGAACAGCAGCCACAGAACGGCAACACCCGCCAAGACTCTGCAAAACAAAGGAGAGAAAGGACAAAAAGGGGGAAAAACCCCCGACGGGCGTGAGAACTACGCAAAAAGGGAGTTCTCAGTGGGTATCGCCACTAGGCCCGACGATCTGCCCACCAAGACTACTAGAGGCAAAAGATAACTAAAGCAGTAAAACTGAAAGGAGATGCTGGAAACACTCTACAGCTACCATGCCTCTATCAACAATGCTCAAATGGGGAAAACACTGATAAAGATATGCAACACTCGCACACGAGGTACTCAATCGACCCAATCGAGCTGACTGCCACATGGGGTCCAGTCAAACCTGCGCCCACCTACAACCACCTCCCGCTGACGGGCAGGAATTACGTAGGGCGTCCAAACGGACTAACTCGCTATCGAGTAGTGGCTCATGCAGGCCATAGTCAAAATCCATGCCCTCTCTCTCAGAACGGATAGACATCCAGATGAACAACCTCTCGCGCAATGGTCAACGAACTCACATCGACCACGGGACCACCGTCAATCCCCAAACGGTTCCCGACAACACTAGCACTGGTCTACGCATAGCCGCTAGACTCCACTCAGTCCCCCTGACACGAGTGCAACAATAAAGTAAATATCTGTAATAAACCCAATCTGATGTCACCAGTAAACACTGGTACTGCCTGCTCTGCTGTCGAACTCAAGAACCCAGCATGGTGCCCGGCGCTCTGCACGTGGAACTCAAGAACCCAGCATGGTGCCCGGCGCTCTGCACCGTGGAAAGCCTACTCCGGAGTGGCACTCGAGGGGAGCGACCCACACGAGTAAAGTATCACTGTATCACGCATCACTGCATCAAATATCACTGTATCAAGTATCACTGTATAGCAGGACTGGATCAAGACCAAGATCAAGTGGGATAAACCCTCCACAAAAAGGGGAAACCCGATCCCCAACTGAAATAACTGGAAACAATAAGTGGAAAACTCCAACCACTAGAGAAGCCTGATACCCAATCTGATGCATAAACAATCTCCGGTCAACCGCCCAATGTCCGCGGCTGCCGCAATATCCCATGAACCACAACCTATCACAATCCGGCACAACCTGTCCCCGACACTGAGACCCCAGCTACACTATCCCAAATCCCTGCTCGAACCCGAGCAACGCGAATCTAGTATCTAGAAAGAAAAGGAGAAGAACAAACATGGTTTCTCCTAAGTCATATCCCAACATGAAAGTGTAGCAGTAAAAGGTGGCCTAGCTATATGTCCATACAAGCATGCTTTTATCCTCAAAGCAAAATAAAGAAAAATAAACCTCATGCCAAAATTATCAATAACCATACCTGTACATAATCCTCAATCCATAATGGCTCCTCAGAGTAGAACCTGCACATAACTACATAATCCTATCCCAATGCATAAACCAGCCTCATAAAAGGTTATGTGCTAATATGGCATGATAATTAATCATCTATGGTATCCTTGCCTTAGGTAAGCTTCCACTAATCATCAACATGAATATTTGATTAATACCATTGTCATACTATGAACGATTCACTTGCAATTTTCATAAAACCCTCATTGTTAAACTTACCGATCAATCCCCGCCATTGTACCATACACTTGCATGCAATGTTAATATATAACAATTTAGAGAACCGTCCACCGGTTCCGAGAATAAGGCACCCACCTGAAGTGCTGACTGTCCCAAATCGTACAGCTGAAAATACCAAAAATTCCAATCTCTTGATCCAACAAGTTCAGCACACCTGTAACACTCCTGGCACAATACAAAGCTCCCTAATTAGACTTAGGCTCCCAATTATAGCACTAATAATCACATACAACCTCGAATTCTGAACTGTTAAATTATCACCTGCAGAAATTGCCCAGAAAATTCCAATAAAAATATCACGGCGATCCTCGCGTCGATAGCTTCGCAACGGTACCTTGCACGCCCAAATCCGAGTTCTGCACATCAAGATAAAAATTCGGCAAGGGGGCACACTCATACAAAAATCTGTATTAAGGACAGATTACTGTTCACTGAGAAAACAGTAATTTTCACCTCGAAATAAAATTCACAAAAATCCAATAAAAATACGAGCGCGTTCCTTGCGATCCGTAGATGAAAAAGTTGTATAAGCTCGTTTCCGTCAGACGCTCGTGCGCGAAGATATGGCCAAAATACTCCGATGCTGTCCTCACATTCCTCACAGAAAAAGGGGGACCATTGTTACCTCGGGATCCGAGCCAAAGAAGCAAAAATCAGAATGCGCGATCAAAATCAAAGTTGAAGCCCTACCTGTTAGGAGTCTTTCGGCGCAAGAATCACAGAAGAAGGAGCTCGGGGTAGACCAGGGGAGCTAAAACACTGCAGCTGCGCCGAAGAAGAACACAGGAAATGCAACGTCGCACCGCGCCATAAAATCAAGATCTCGAAATCCGTGTCGCCCGAAGATCTGAAACTTGGTAGGTGTAATCTCCTCTTCATGGAGAAGAATTCTTCTTCTCAGGCCACAGGGAGAAAGAAGCTCGAAGAAGGTGGAAATGGCCCAGCAAGCTCTCTCGGATTGCTAAAGAAGGAAAATCCAAATCAAATGCCCCCAGAAAATTCGCTGCGCCCGGTGCACGTGAGCCACCCAATGGAGGCGCGCCACGTGGCCACACCCACCGTGCACCGCGCCGTGGACCGCGCACGTCGCACCTGCCCGCACGTCGCGTACGGCACCTGCTCCACCCATTGCGTGGACCGGGAGCACAACACCGCACCAATCACGTAACGCCACGTGTCCACAGACCGGTCCACCGTGCACCCGAAGAACTCCGTGGACCGCGCGCTGTGAGCCGGCCAACCACCATCCGCCACGTGGCACCGCCACGGTGCACGCTCGGGCCGCGTGGACCGGCCGCCTGCCCGCGCGCCGCGCCCTGCCCGCGCCGCGCGCCGCCGCTGTGCCGCCTGCCCGAGGCCGCGCCGCCGCCCGCCGGCGCTGCCCGCCGCCGCCGCCTGCCGCCGGCGATCGCCGGAAAGTACTGTTCCGGCCGTGAACAGTACCCGAGCACCAAAAATACAAGTGGGTAGTCCGTTTTGACCGTTTTCGCGCGCTGAATCCAAATTCGCCGTCCGTTTTGCCAAATTCCGACCCGATAATTTGCCGGAGGCTCCCGGAAGGGTATTTTCAATCCGAATTTCGCGCCGAGTCCAAATTTGATATCCGATTTGCGCGAAAGCACTTCTAAACATCCGACGGGGTCCCCCCGATTATCCACGTGATCTATTTTATGTCCGGAGTTCAACACTAGAGTCCAAATTGGCGCACGAACACCGCCGACATGCCGCGTGGGCTTCAGGAAGCTGCTGGTCACACTGTAGAAGCTCTGCAAAGATCCGGGTCACCACATCCTCCCCCACTAAAAGAAAGTTTCGTCCTCGAAACTAAAGCAACTCCCAAGGAGTCTCAAAAACCAGGGGTCCATACTCAATACCGCCGTCTCCAGCTCCCAAGTCACCTATCACTCCCCGTGATTACTCCACAACAACCACAACAGCAACAACCAGAACGGCAAAGCCCGATTGCGCAATTCCCTCACCTCACGAGCCGGAATTCGCAACGGGCGTCCCTCGTACACCAAACTCTCATAGGGCTCAAAAGAAGCGAGTCAATCACGGGCGAGGGGTCCAAAGCATAACACTCCTGAGCTGAGACGCAGAAAAACCTCAAGAACTCCAACAAAAGACTGGGGAAAGGAACGAACAGCCCGAGCAACATGCTTAAGAATCACTCCCAAGAGCCAACTCAACCAAAGCGACCCGAAACACAATCACACAACACCTGCACAGAAAAGGGGCCCCAATAAGCAGGGGTTCACACTCGGTCGCCCTCAAAACTCAACCACCCAAGTGGATTGCTCAGCCGCGGCCTCTAATCAAAAGATATCCTTTAGGACACAAACTCAAACCCTGTACACCAAGATGGCCTCACACAGCGCCAATTAGAGAATCAACAAACTCAAACCCAAAGCTCTTCTGCTCCAGGTATCCGCCACCACAGCGGCCCTATCGGGGTGATACAGGATGCTCGACAAAATCCAATGATAGCTCTACAGCCACTATGGGAGGTATCACTATAACTCACAAATCCATCTCCCACCACTGACTAGGTTAAATTCGGCGCTGGTACCAAACTCGTCATCTGATCATCAGGCTCTGCTAGCACTATCCGGTCCAAAAGCTCCTCACCCCAACAATAACTGTCGATCTCGGCCAGTCTTAAATAACATCCATTTTGGCTGTATTTCCACAGTCGCCCCTATGGCTTGAATAGGCAATCCAGGAAGACATGCTCTCGAAGCTAAACTTGTACCGCAACGACTTGGCATAAAGCTTCTTCCTCACAGACCTTGCCATAGCATCTACAAATGCTCCACAAGCTCAGAATCATTCGGGAAGGGGGTAAAGCCAAAATATCCCTAGAGAATGCCGCTATCAATCCGTTCAAGTCCCACTGGAAAACAGAGTTCCTCAATCTTAAAGGCAACAGGGCATTAGTCATTCCATTGGCTTCACTGTACTCATAATGCCCCTAGCGTCTTCTGTACGCCATCTTGGCGAAATACTCAGCTGTAAATCCAAACTGGTGCAGGCATCATAATCGATCAACAGCCGGGGCAGAACTCCATCAAAAGGCCCTAAATAATACCTGGACCTGACTGGGCTCCAATCACAAAGGGCTCTCACCGTCGTATATCAACGACAAGACACTAGGTCAAACGGACCCTCTATCCATCAAATCCACGCACCTAAGACATCAACTCTCGCAGCTCTATAGGCGATATCCAATGAGGTGCTATGAAGTTGGCGCGGTTTCCAGAACTACGTCAACCACAATCTTAATTTCCCTTTCGGGCGGCATAATCATCGGCTTAGGTGGTCTCACACCCGGGATCTCACAATCAATAGGGATATCCTTAAGTCCCGCTGTCGCCGTAGGCACCTCTCACACTGTCGCTGTAATCGGTGTGCTCTAACAGTCTCAACAAACAAATTGCCTTCCATTATCTGCCTTGCAGAAAATCAAAGCCCTTTCTCTCGACAGTCAAACATCCTGTGGCACTGCGCCAACCAATCCCATGCACTGGGTCAACACTAAGCTGCCACAGACATCAATATGTCTGCCGGCATAACTCATGGCCTCTGCTACACTGGACACGATCCACAAGCCTCCCCCACATGCACCATGCCAACAGTAACCTGTACCTCAAGTTCATGTGGTAACGACTCTACCTCTAGTCCATGCAGGAATGCAACATGCTCTAACTCCGACTGCTGTGATGAAATCATACCTGCGACAACTCAATCCACTACCGTGGCGCCCTCCGACCGGGCGGCACAAATTCATCCGCTCGATGCAAGCGGTCGTCACTCAGCCTGCCAAAATATCTAGACCAATCACAAAGGGGGCACGACCTCTATCCATGCTCACACTGAGGTGCCGAATGTGGTCTCTCGCTGACAGCCAATCCACGCTGCCGCTGCACCCTTTTGATCAAAGGGCTGTTGCTGTCATCAGGGTCCACCCAACCCCTGATGTCTCAAAAATCCGCCTGGATATCATTGTCATAAGACCAAGCACAATTGATTCATGCAATTCCTTATACAATTATCCTTACTGAGCTCACCCCTCAATCACGTCCATTGCACCCCAAACATGCCAATTACCAAACACACGGGTAACATCCCCCTGGGATAAACTTACATAATCCATCCACGAGGATATCCACCAACCAGGAAGGGAAAACGAAAATGTCTCTGCCGGCCGATCTATCCTCCATCATCTGGCATCAAGCGCCTCTATCCAGAACTTGCCTCTGACAGCAGATACCCATCCAAAAGAACTGCAGCGCCAGCTCCATAAACACTGCCTCCACCATCGAAGCACCCCAAAGTCCAAAACCTGCAAAAGATGGTCCGAACAAACGGAAAGGCATCCTGGCGCAATCCACTCTCAGCCACGCATATCCTATGCGCCTCGTTCCTCAAATCATAGAACGCGCAGTTCGACAACTGCGTACACCCTTTAGACACCAGGAGGCTGCCAAAGAGTCTCTCCATCATCACCAACCACGATTCTACCCCAAGAGGCTCCAAACCTAATCCTAAGAATCGGGGTGGTTTATCTGCCGAAACTGGCTCAACTGATCATTGGTGTCCCATAGCTCATCAGCTGTCAACTATCCACCCTGCCTCGGCGCCTCGGCACTAAACATTGGCACAAAGGGGCTACTCACTCCATCAGTACTGCAGAAATCCCCGCCCTTGAGGATGCTGCAATCGGGTGGTCTCAGAAGGAAGCACTGTCGAGCTGCCCGCTGTTCCGATAACAGTGTCACAAAACCAGATGCTCGCTCACTCTGCCGCTAAAAAGCCTCTGACAATCCTGTCATCTGGGTCCGGAGCTCTCTGACTCCAATCTGGTATCCGGCCCGAAACAACTAGCTCAGACCCAACTGCTGCACCAAAGTGCACCCAGGTCAGGGCCCAACGTCGGGGAGACACCGCTCGCCACGACAAACCGCAAATCAGCACATCCCAAACACTCGACCCAATCTAGCGAAAGTCAAAGACATCCCCCTATTTTTGTAACTTTATGTTGTCTGCAGCCAACATAACTGTCCCACAAAAATAGGGTATGTCGATCCCTCTTCACTCACAGGAAGAGTCAAAACCAAATCACCGACTTTCGCAAAATGTCGCGTCTCTCACACCCTAACATCCTAGGGCCCGCCATAAGCCTAGGGTTTCCTAAGTCCCACTGACCTATCCCTAAGCTCTGATACCAACTTAATCTGTCACGCCCCGGGGTCGATACTGCGACCCGGGTTCGCCAACAGATCCGCCACCTATGCCAAACCCGCATAGGCGAAGCGTCCTACCTGCAAAAAGAGCTACAGCTAAACAGATATCAGAGCTAAAAGATAAACTGCTATAGAAATAAAATCAACCACTGTACAACTGAAGATAAAACAACAAGGTCCATCTCCCAAAAGATAATCATACAATAACCTCGAGTACAAAACTCATAACTCAACAGGGAGATATCTCGATACAATATCAGTGTACAAGCTCTCAATACATCATATCCTCACTACATCAGTCTCTCAACAAAAGGGGAAATAAAAACCAATCTACCGACTAAACTGAAGATCTCCTCAAAAGGGGGGTACCGCTACTCTCCAAAGATGGGTCTGGATTTAGCTCGCTACTCCCTCACCACGAACAGCAGCCACAGAACGGCAACACCCGCCAAGACTCTGCAAAACAAAGGAGAGAAAGGACAAAAAGGGGGAAAAACCCCCGACGGGCGTGAGAACTACGCAAAAAGGGAGTTCTCAGTGGGTATCGCCACTAGGCCCGACGATCTGCCCACCAAGACTACTAGAGGCAAAAGATAACTAAAGCAGTAAAACTGAAAGGAGATGCTGGAAACACTCTACAGCTACCATGCCTCTATCAACAATGCTCAAATGGGGAAAACACTGATAAAGATATGCAACACTCGCACACGAGGTACTCAATCGACCCAATCGAGCTGACTGCCACATGGGGTCCAGTCAAACCTGCGCCCACCTACAACCACCTCCCGCTGACGGGCAGGAATTACGTAGGGCGTCCAAACGGACTAACTCGCTATCGAGTAGTGGCTCATGCAGGCCATAGTCAAAATCCATGCCCTCTCTCTCAGAACGGATAGACATCCAGATGAACAACCTCTCGCGCAATGGTCAACGAACTCACATCGACCACGGGACCACCGTCAATCCCCAAACGGTTCCCGACAACACTAGCACTGGTCTACGCATAGCCGCTAGACTCCACTCAGTCCCCCTGACACGAGTGCAACAATAAAGTAAATATCTGTAATAAACCCAATCTGATGTCACCAGTAAACACTGGTACTGCCTGCTCTGCTGTCGAACTCAAGAACCCAGCATGGTGCCCGGCGCTCTGCACCGTGGAACTCAAGAACCCAGCATGGTGCCCGGCGCTCTGCACCGTGGAAAGCCTACTCCGGAGTGGCACTCGAGGGGAGCGACCCACACGAGTAAAGTATCACTGTATCACGCATCACTGCATCAAATATCACTGTATCAAGTATCACTGTATAGCAGGACTGGATCAAGACCAAGATCAAGTGGGATAAACCCTCCACAAAAAGGGGAAACCCGATCCCCAACTGAAATAACTGGAAACAATAAGTGGAAAACTCCAACCACTAGAGAAGCCTGATACCCAATCTGATGCATAAACAATCTCCGGTCAACCGCCCAATGTCCGCGGCTGCCGCAATATCCCATGAACCACAACCTATCACAATCCGGCACAACCTGTCCCCGACACTGAGACCCCAGCTACACTATCCCAAATCCCTGCTCGAACCCGAGCAACGCGAATCTAGTATCTAGAAAGAAAAGGAGAAGAACAAACATGGTTTCTCCTAAGTCATATCCCAACATGAAAGTGTAGCAGTAAAAGGTGGCCTAGCTATATGTCCATACAAGCATGCTTTTATCCTCAAAGCAAAATAAAGAAAAATAAACCTCATGCCAAAATTATCAATAACCATACCTGTACATAATCCTCAATCCATAATGGCTCCTCAGAGTAGAACCTGCACATAACTACATAATTCTATCCCAATGCATAAACCAGCCTCATAAAAGGTTATGTGCTAATATGGCATGATAATTAATCATCTATGGTATCCTTGCCTTAGGTAAGCTTCCACTAATCATCAACATGAATATTTGATTAATACCATTGTCATACTATGAACGATTCACTTGCAATTTTCATAAAACCCTCATTGTTAAACTTACCGATCAATCCCCGCCATTGTACCATACACTTGCATGCAATGTTAATATATAACAATTTAGAGAACCGTCCACCGGTTCCGAGAATAAGGCACCCACCTGAAGTGCTGACTGTCCCAAATCGTACAGCTGAAAATACCAAAAATTCCAATCTCTTGATCCAACAAGTTCAGCACACCTGTAACACTCCTGGCACAATACAAAGCTCCCTAATTAGACTTAGGCTCCCAATTATAGCACTAATAATCACATACAACCTCGAATTCTGAACTGTTAAATTATCACCTGCAGAAATTGCCCAGAAAATTCCAATAAAAATATCACGGCGATCCTCGCGTCGATAGCTTCGCAACGGTACCTTGCACGCCCAAATCCGAGTTCTGCACATCAAGATAAAAATTCGGCAAGGGGGCACACTCATACAAAAATCTGTATTAAGGACAGATTACTGTTCACTGAGAAAACAGTAATTTTCACCTCGAAATAAAATTCACAAAAATCCAATAAAAATACGAGCGCGTTCCTTGCGATCCGTAGATGAAAAAGTTGTATAAGCTCGTTTCCGTCAGACGCTCGTGCGCGAAGATATGGCCAAAATACTCCGATGCTGTCCTCACATTCCTCACAGAAAAAGGGGGACCATTGTTACCTCGGGATCCGAGCCAAAGAAGCAAAAATCAGAATGCGCGATCAAAATCAAAGTTGAAGCCCTACCTGTTAGGAGTCTTTCGGCGCAAGAATCACAGAAGAAGAAGCTCGGGGTAGACCAGGGGAGCTAAAACACTGCAGCTGCGCCGAAGAAGAACACAGGAAATGCAACGTCGCACCGCGCCATAAAATCAAGATCTCGAAATCCGTGTCGCCCGAAGATCTGAAACTTGGTAGGTGTAATCTCCTCTTCATGGAGAAGAATTCTTCTTCTCAGGCCACAGGGAGAAAGAAGCTCGAAGAAGGTGGAAATGGCCCAGCAAGCTCTCTCGGATTGCTAAAGAAGGAAAATCCAAATCAAATGCCCCCAGAAAATTCGCTGCGCCCGGTGCACGTGAGCCACCCAATGGAGGCGCGCCACGTGGCCACACCCACCGTGCACCGCGCCGTGGACCGCGCACGTCGCACCTGCCCGCACGTCGCGTACGGCACCTGCTCCACCCATTGCGTGGACCGGGAGCACAACACCGCACCAATCACGTAACGCCACGTGTCCACAGACCGGTCCACCGTGCACCCGAAGAACTCCGTGGACCGCGCGCTGTGAGCCGGCCAACCACCATCCGCCACGTGGCACCGCCACGGTGCACGCTCGGGCCGCGTGGACCGGCCGCCTGCCCGCGCGCCCGCGCCCTGCCCGCGCCGCGCGCCGCCGCTGTGCCGCCTGCCCGAGGCCGCGCCGCCGCCCGCCGGCGCTGCCGCCGCCGCCGCCGCCGCCGGCGATCGCCGGAAAGTACTGTTCCGGCCGTGAACAGTACCCGAGCACCAAAAATACAAGTGGGTAGTCCGTTTTGACCGTTTTCGCGCGCTGAATCCAAATTCGCCGTCCGTTTTGCCAAATTCCGACCCGATAATTTGCCGGAGGCTCCCGGAAGGGTATTTTCAATCCGAATTTCGCGCCGAGTCCAAATTTGATATCCGATTTGCGCGAAAGCACTTCTAAACATCCGACGGGGTCCCCCCGATTATCCACGTGATCTATTTTATGTCCGGAGTTCAACACTAGAGTCCAAATTGGCGCACGAACACCGCCGACATGCCGCGTGGGCTTCAGGAAGCTGCTGGTCACACTGTAGAAGCTCTGCAAAGATCCGGTCACCACACTTATTTTTCCTTGGATACTTATTACTCAGGCATTTTACTCGTGTGGGTCGCTCCCCTCGAGTGCCACTCCGGAGTGTGCGCGATATGCAGACTTGAGTCCTCGAGACTCCTATCCCCTATCGGTGATATGCGTAGGCTGGCATACCCGATTTGGCAGGCACCACAGGCAGTTCCAGTGTTTACTGGAGTAGTGATTGGGTTTATTCAGACAGGCTTTGATATTCTGATGCATACCTTTAGCTATCTTTTTAGCTGGGCATGTAGAGGCATATTAGTGGTATTTTTATCAGTATCCATGCATATAGTTTACCACATTATTCTTTTCGCCTCTGGTAGTCCTAGTGGGCATGTTCGAGTTGAGGTTTACCCACTAGGGGAGGCTACTGTCTTTATAGTAGTTCTCACCCCCACTCTTTTTCCTTCTTCTTTTTCCCCTTTTGTTTTGCAGAGTCCTCTGCGGGAGTTGCGGGACCCGCTTCTCAGGACCGAGGTAAGAGGATCGTTGATTAGCTAGCTGCTTCCCTGATCCAGAGTTTGGTAGATTCTGACTTATCCCCGGTACACTCAGACGGTTGTATCTTTTTCTTTTATTTTGGGTCTGGCTTCGGCCAGCTGGATGTACTTTTATTTTGTGAGCTGGGAGAGACATTTGTATATTTATGAGAGCTATGTTGTACTTTCCTTTTCAGCTTTTGTCTGAGTTGTACTAGTTGTAGTTTAGCTCTGTTTATGCTCTTTATTATATCTATCTATCTGAGCAGGTTACCAGCGCTTCGTGTACACAAAAAATTCCGTGTGCACGGCGGATCTGTAGACGAGCCCGGGTTCTGGTTTACACCTGGGGCGTGACAGATTAAGTTGGTATCAGAGCTTAGGGATAGGTCGGTTGGGACTTAGGAAACCCTAGGCTTTTGGCAGACCCTAGGACGACAGGGCGTGAGTGGCGTGATATTTTGCGAAAGTCGGCAATTTATTTTAAACTCTTCCTGTGAGTGAAGAGGGACTAGCATATCCTATTTCTGGAGGACTATTATGTTGGCTGCAGACAACATAAGGTTACAGAAATGGGAGGATGCTTATGACTTTCGCTGGATGGGATCGAGAGTGGTTTTGTTTTCTGACCTGTGTTTTCTTGTGTGGCAGGATGCCTCCTAGGCGACGGATGCCTACCCGGGGTACTTCTACACCCCCGGAGGAGCCGGAGCAGTCCGGGCCATCTGAGATTAGCGAGCTGAGGGCCATGGTGGCCCAGTTGGCGGAGAGTCACCGCCGACAGGAGCAGAGGTTCGAGCAGTTACTTGCCCAGGTTGGGGCACCTCCCCCTGCGGCTGTAGAGGCCCCTGTACCACCGGTTGTACCGCCGGTTGTTCCACCCGTCCTACGGCACCGTCGTCGAGCAGTGGGGCCCAGGGGATGTTCAGGCCATTGACCCCGGCGGAGGAGCAGGAGTTTGCCGACAAACTCTCACAGTTTTGTCAGTGAGGACCGCCTAGGTTCTCAGGGCGGAGTACACACCCGTGGGAGATCGGTACGTGGCTGGCAGCGATGGAGAAGTTATTTCGGGACTTCTTCATCGACCACAGATACAGAGTGCATATGGCAGTGCACTGTCTTGAGGGGGATGCAGATGCCTGGTGGCGTCGAGTTGAGCCTGTGGAGTTTCAGATTACCCGACAGCTACCTTGGTCGGAGTTTCGACGGATGATTCTGGACACCTATTTCTCCACGAGCGTGAAGAAAAAGATTGAGGATGACTTGAAGAATCTACAGCAAGGTGATCGGGCAGTATGGGACTATTTTCAGGAGTTCACGCAGTTGCTCAACTGCGTGCCCTATGTTGCCAGGGATGGGCCGCACCAGGTCGAGCTATTTGAGAGGGTTTGCGCCATGAGATTATACGTTGGTGCACGCCCAGAGGCTTCAGACCTTATCAGAGGCAGTGGATCATGCACAGTGGGTCGAGAGGGGAGACCACGTAGTTGCTAGGCGTGGGGGCGCGGTCGCTCAGAGTTCTGAGAGGAAGCGACCAGCGTCCGACGATGGGGGACAGGCCAGCTCCTGGAGGCCGCCCCGACCGCCACCGCCTCAGTTTTCGGGCCGTGGGCGATCGGAGCGGCGAGGGTCTGGGGGATCCCAGAGGCCCCCGCAGCATCAGCAGCAGCCCCAGCGACAGCAGCAGCAGAGTCGCAGTCCCGACAGCAGGGGTCACAGCGGCAGAGGCAGCAGCAGCAGCAGTCGAGGTCAGTATCAGTCGGCGGTCAGGTGCATCTTTTGCAGGGGACAGCACCCGTCGGATTGTCACGCCCCGAGGTCGAAACTGCGACACGGGCTCGCCAACAGATCCGCCATCTGTACGGAAACTGCCGCACAGACGAAGCGTCTACCCTGCAAGTCAGATCTAGAGCAAAAAACATGTATCAGAGCTGAAATAAAACTAGAACTACATAAATCAACTGAACATTTGGATAAAATAAAGTCCTCAATACAAAGTCTGTCTAGCTATAAGAAATAGCAACAATCCTCACAAGCCTCTCAGAATATCAGTACAAAGTGGAATCATAAAATACCCCGGGTACATCTACCTTAGACTCTCAATGCTGGTAAGGAACTAATCGGCCGCGTCCTCACGTCGATCTGCTGTCTCCGTGCGATCCCAAGCCGGAACAGCTGCCTCAAACCTGTCACCGCAGCGGGTGTGAGAATCTACTGCAGAAGGCAGATCTCAGTGGGTACCGTCCCAATATCCACGGTATGCCCACTAAGTCTACTGGAGGCAAAACAGATAGGTTGCAGATAGATAGATAAAAGGAAAGCAGGAAATGAACTACAGCTAATAAGTAAACAACACTCATGCTGAAGGAACTCTACTCTGG